>VXBQ01009087.1:779196-951128 GCA_013400175.1 Phainopepla nitens | reverse complement strand
TTTTTTTTTTTTTGGTGAGTTTACAGCTGAGGAGCCTGTCTCATTCATTCCCTGGCACTGTGCAGGGCTTAAGTACTGCAGCCTTCAGTACCACACCAGAATAATATAAGAACCACAAAGAATCATTTATCTGGCATGACATATTTTATGCTCTTGTGTATGTTTTCCTAAGGGACTTCTGAATGTCCTACTGGGTGACGGTAAAGACACCAAGGACTCAAAGTCATGGGCATCATCTTTATTACAAGCCCTAAAACACTCAGTACAAAGACAAAACTGAGTGATTTTAACTTTCCTGAAATTAAGAGACTGTATTGTCTCACCAAAGTCCTTCCACAGATCTCTTTAAGAGCAGAGTGGTTTGAGGCTAAAATCGATTCTTATCTTCTATCACTTATAGGAACGTTTCTGTGCTTTAAAAATTCAGTCCCCATTTCTTACTTGCAGACTACCCTAATCTCAAATTAGCCTTCTGAGCAAAGGTCAGGAGTGCAGGAGTGCAGGTCTTATTGGTTCAATTAAAGGAAATAACACAAAATCAGACCAGCTATTGCAGGAGTCATTGTCAACAACTTCCTGAATGCTGAGAGGCTGCTCATGCACAAGCTGTCTATACAGCCAGATAGTGCTGTTATTAGAAACACATCAGTGTGAGAAATTAAAAAAAAATAATATATATATATATGAAATATATGGCAAATAGACATATTAATCTGACGGCTTTCACATCAAAAGTCTTGGGCTGCTGCTTCTGATTAATTATTAATTAATAATTTGTTGTTTCACTCCCTTTTTTTGTGTGTGTGTTTACAATTTAGCTTTGCCTTTTTTTTTTATTTTTCTCAAAACACACACAACAAAGCTCAGATAAGTATGCTGGTGTCTGTTGTACCATTACTCGCCTTAATAATATCCTTAATAATGATGAAATGTTACGTTTCCAATAATGTACCAATAAATATTTTGGAGTTAGGTAACTGGCAGGCATGTGGGGAGGGCACTTTGTGTTAACAGCTGATATACTGTTGTTGCAGTGATGAAAACTGGGGCTAATGCACTTGTGCAAAGATCCTCTTTATAAAAGTGATTTTCCTTTATTTCTTTCCCTTTTTTGTTGTTTGTGTCCTTGTGCCTGAACATTTGACCCTGGAGGAGTAGGATGGAAAGATTGTTTAAAGAGCAGAGAACTGTTTATTTCAATTTTCTCCTCTTCCCCCCCCCCCAAACTTTGCAGTTCTTTTTACAGGTAAATCACTCGCGATATGGGAGAATCTCAGAAAGTTCAGAGGTTTGGGGCAGGAAACGCCTCCCCTCCCCCTGAAGTTTGGATTCCGAGCTAAATTTATCTGAATGCTGTCATTTCCCTGCTTTTCCCTCTCTACCTCCTTCATTGCATTCCTCTTTCTCCCTCCCCGTTCCCAGCCACCCAGATCTTATCCTTTCCTTGACCTGCAGCTCCCCCTCCCTAGCCTGCCACGGCTCTAAAATGTCCGGAGGCCTCGGCTGAAGGTGGCAGCTTCTCCTGGAGGGTTTTTTTTCATTCCTGAGCTGCACCATAGCGAGAAGCGCTCTGTGAACCGCTGCCCTCAGCGGCTGTGTCCAGCAGGGATGCTAAAAGGAGGTTTGGTGGCCGCTAAGAGGGCAAGGCAGCAGTGGTGCCCAGCAGAGCAGCCTGGGCTGGCTCGTGCCTTGCTGGGTGTGAGCATCTGCCTTGTGATGCAGCAAAGGGCCCCTGCAGGCACAAGCAATTTGATTTAGGCAAAAGACTTCAGAAATAGGTGTTGAAGTTCAGCCGGATTTCCATGCTGCTCCTGCGTTTCCCTCACACATTCTGCACATTTGCATCAATTACCACGATCTTGAATAGGTCTGTCCTGGTAGGAAATACAGAGTTCAGCAAGAATCCCTCTCTTCTTGTTTTTCCCTCTTCCTTTTCTTTTTTTTTTTCTTTTTTTTTTTTAATATTATAGTCTTGCACTGTGGCTATTCTAGTTTTTCACAGAAGTGGCAGGCAGCCAAAGACTGGAGTCATTATTTGCAAACTCTAAAAATAGAGTCAAGATTTATAGGAAGAAAACAGATATGTCTTGTTATAAAACCATGAATAAGGATTGGCACGAACATAACGGTTTATTCTTTTTTGATATTGCTTATTGTAAATTGCACTCCATCTTTCTGGGAGATACACCAGATATTTACAGTGCAGGAACGCTTCCTTTACTTGAAAGTGCTGCAAAACTGCAGTTTATTTGTTGTAAAGACTTGGTTATTCAAAGCAAGTGATAAGAGATGAGGTAGCCCCTGGGAATTTTGTGCATTGTTGGAGTGGACAGTTTGTTTTTAAAAAGTATTAGTGATCTTCTTCTGCAGGTCACTGCTGATAAAAATTACATTCTTCGCCCAGCAAAAAGGCACCTCGTGAGTTGCACTTCTGGTTAATATTGCTTGTTATTGTACACCATGAACATCACATCCCTGATCTAACTGTGGGTAATAACACTCCCTGCTCTATCTCCTTCCTCGTAGGCTCTGGCAGGGCAGCAACAAAAAAAAAAAAAATAAAAAAAGGAGGGGGAAAAAAAAAAGAAAAAAAAGGAGATAGGAAGTAAGCAGAGGGAAAGAGAGGGAGAGACTTTCACAAAGAGTTAAAAAGGCCTGATGAAATCCTTACAATGTACACCATATGGCTTGACATTTACCAGATTAGTTAAACATTTCTACTGGGGATAAATATTCCTGCACATCGATGTAAAGAAATTGCATGAGACAAGGGCATATACAGCATATTTATGCCATGGAGTAATCTTTTTTTTCTTTTTTTTTCCCCTCCCTTCCCCTTGGCTAGCAAAATTCAGGTTACAGAGCGTGTGAGGGACAAGTGTACTAAACCCCAAATAAACCCCAGTTGTGTGCACTCCCGAGCTGCTGGTGGGGTGGCTTCCAGCACTGCCCCAAACACACCTCAAAAGCCTCCCCCCAAAAAAAGTTTCGAATGAGCAATCTTGCTTTTAAAAAAAAAAAACATACCAAAACCCCAACTCTACGGAGAGGCTGAAGCATTAAAGTTTGTCAAAATCTATCTGAGCACTCGGGTTGCCTGTGGAAGATGACTGTGATGGCTGCCACAGTGATTTGAGCGGGTTGATGCAGAGGAGGTGACTGCTGGTGCCCTGTCTGGTGCAGCCTGCCCTGCTCCTTGGTGAGCAGCCCTAAAGCCATAGATTTCATCTGATCTTTGCAAAGGCTAACATTTGTCTGCTGTCATTTTAGTGAGATTGATGACAGGCTGGGATGGGGAGGAGGAGGGGGAGCGCAGCAGGAGGAAGGCTGATCCCCACAACCCCTATAGTTTGGGGCCAAGCCCATCCAGAGTCACTGCCCTGGACTCTCTGGTCAGCTCTGGCAGTGGCAGAGAGCTCTTCCTGCACCAATTCCAGCAGGAATTGCTCAGGGTTGTTACAGGAATTCGGAGACAGGAAGGCAGCACTTTGCACCTTATGTATCTTAATAGATTATTCGCGTCACAAGCAACACAGGGCAAAATGTTATGACAACCATAAGAATGTAGTTTACTGTGGCTTAATGTGGCTGGGCAGTGCAGGGTAAAGCTATCAAAAATATTTTATTTTTTTTTAAAGTTTCTAAGAGAAATTAACCGATGTGGACATACAGCTATTTTTATACAAACCCCCGAGTTCTGGCAAACTCTTTCCAGGCTATGGCAGAAAAGGCTCACTCTTTTTCTTATTAGTAGTAGTATCCCAGTGCCAAACTAAAAATCAGACACCTTCCCATTTGGAAGCTTTGCCGCAAGCTGATGTAGTAGGGGAATCTTCTGCAAAGGACACATGTCCCAAGCTGGGCAGGCAGTTGCTGGCTGCAGCATGTAATGTGCCTTGGAAAAAAATTAGCTTTCACACTTGTGCATGTTGAAGTGCATATATCTTTTTCCATGAATGAATGAGTGGCTATCAATGCTGACATTTGATCTTACCTCAAAATCCTAGCAATTTGCATTTCACCAGACACATGTATGTATACATGGAGGGATCTCAGCACTTCTGGGAAAGAAATGCAGAATGAATTGGTTACTGCCCTTGCAGAGAAATGTACCTGCAACTCTTAATCCTAATATTAGATTGGAAACCATTGAGGCAAGGGCTGAAAGTAGCCCTGGATCCTCTCTGGGAGCTGAAGGGGAGATGGATGCATGAGCCACTAACTCTAACAAGCTGGAATTCAAAATATGCCTGACCTAAAACCTTGGGCTGGAACATGTACAGGCTTGGGGGAAAGCTCAGCTCCAGCCCCTTGTATTGAGATTTACAGTGCTGAGACCGATACCATGTGGATTTTAACCACCCAGTGTCCCATCACACCAAAGTGACATCGTGTGAGGACAGCATTTCAGCTGCAGACAGGGAAAAATGTTGTGGAGAATGTGAAAACAAGGTGTCCCCTTATTCTTGCTGGTCAGAGAAGAGCAGAGACTCCCACCTGAGTGGGAGGGCAGCTTGGGCCCCGCACAAACGGGGGTGATCACGGGTGGCTGGGCTGATAAAGAGTGAGCCAGAGAGATAAATACCTGTACTGAGGAAAATAAGAACAGATAATGGATTGGTGCGACTCGCAGTATATTTCCTCCTGGTGATGAAAGGCTAAGAGTGAGTTATAGATCTTTCCTCACGATAAGAACAGATATTTCTTTCCAAATCATTTATCTATAAGATACCGAGATGTTATTTTGGTCTGCATTGGTATTAATCCGGCTCTTTGCATTCCTGTCCCGGTCTTTAGCAGGTGACAATGTGGTAGGGACCCAAAGGTTCTGTCTGCACCTCCCATGGGTGAGGTGCTGCTTTTCATCACTGGGAGCTGGGAAGAAAGAGGGAATGTTTATCCAGGTGTCTCAGGTGATGGTGATATGGCTATTTATGCATGACCAGGCTTTAAATCTTGCTTTGTTCAGGTCCTCAATGTACAAGAAGCATTGCTGAGAGTGTTATAAGATCTGTTACTGCTCTGGGATAGAATTAACTTTTAAAAAACCGCAAACATTTACACTTTCGGGTGATACGACAGGTGTGTGCAAGGGCAGGAGATCGTGTGAGGAGAAAAACGCAGCGTGGTTTTGTCAGCCGGGAAAGATCAGAGCACCAGGTTTGATAGTGAGGAGAAAAGGCTTTTAAAATTTTAATTATTTTGTTAACAGTGTTATTATTGAGGTGATATTTTGTATAATTTAGTAAATGGCTGTTTCTCGGCCCCCTTTCCCCGGGGCGGCGGCGGCGGCGGGGCGCGCCTGCCCTCACGGCGGTGCCGCCATCTTGAGGAGAGGGTGGAAACACTCGGCGCGGGGGAGAACAGCCGGAGCAAGAGAAAAGCACAAATAAACTGCGGCCGGACAGGGTTTGGGTCTGTGGGATGAGGGGTTGAGGGACGGGCAGGTGCCGTGTCCCAGCGTGAGGGCTGTTTGTGGGCAGAGCATCTAGTGGGACAAGGAGCCTCCGGTGTGTAACCTCAGCCTTTGCTGTCTTGCTTAAACCTCTGCTTTTGGATCGTCAGAGAAGCCTTTCCAGTGGTCTGTAAATCCTAATGTTGCGCTTGCCCTGGTTTATGAGATTTCCAGGAGATTTGTCACTTGGTGGACCAGACGGCTCTGAGGGCACAGGTTTGGGCTGACGGGGGAGGACTCTACTGTCTCCATCTTGTTAAAATGAGCTTCAGGTTCAGTACATGAATGTGTTAATAAGGGAGCCCTGTGTTCCCACACCGCTCTTAAAGGCGTTCTCACACTGCTGACCTGACCCCCTTAATCCTGGCTTTCCTGGAGGAAAAGCTGATCCATCAGGCCTCCTGTACCTAAAATGGGATGAAAGGGAGTGATGGGCCTATTTCAATGCTGGTGTTTCTCAGATACCTTAAGCAGCCTTGTTCTTTTTGTATTCATCACTTATTTCCCTGGAAAGGAAAAAAAAAAAATCTAAAAAACCCCCTCTAGATGTGAGGGCTCAAATCACTGAAGATGAGAAGCAGCAAAAGGAAATAAAGAGGTCAAACACCTAAGTTAACTTATGATTAAAAAGAAATTAGTGGGGCTATTTTTAATTTGTTTAAATATATTACTTTCTATTAAAGAGGTCTTTATATTTCACTAAGTGTGAGATGAAGTGTGTCACCAGAGGAAGATTTTTTTCAGGTTTAGTATCTTTTCTCTTCAAAAATTAGAAGCCCGATGCCGCTGAAGGCACAAATGCGAAGACAGCAGCAGTGGCCTGGGACTTTTCCTCTACAATACATCGCAGTTGTCTTCCAGTTGGGCTAGTTTGCAGGAAATCAGGGAAGAGAGATGTAGACTGTGCATAGCAGGTATATTGTGGGGAGGTCTGTGGTACCACACAGCCCCCCGAGTACTCAACCTCGGAGTGGTGTGCAGCCTTGAGAGCCAAAACTCTGCGTCTCTGCCCTCAGACCCCTCCCAAGGTGTTGTGTCCCAGCCCAAGGCACTGTTGGGAGCCCCCTTGGAGGCTGGAATGCATCTTGTATCTGAGTTTAGCTGCCAGATCTTAGGTCTTTTTTTGTTAAATCTGCTAGACTGTGGATATTTTCGGGCTGCAGCTGACAGAAATTAGAAAGGATAGTTGTAAAGGAAGTTTTGTAATGCCAGAAGTCTATGACGGAGCTTTTATAATCAGTGCACAAGCTGAACGGTGATCTAAGTGTTCCAAGGCTTTCCATGAGATTGCTGGTTTTTCCACTTTCCTTTTCTTTCTTTTGTTAAATGAAGTTCCTTGAGAATAAACACAGCAACTGGGTGAGACTGCAAACCTGTGAGGCTGTGAGGGAAATACACCATAAGGTTTGAATAAAAATAATGAAATGTTTGGTTAGGAATTTGTCACAAAGCTCCAAAACAATGCAAACACCCTCAGTCTCTTGTTTTGTTCCCAGCTGGGAAGCCAGGCCAGAGTCACTGAACATTTCACCAAGTCTTGCTAACCTTCTGAGCTGAGTTGTGAGAAATTGTTCTTGACATCACATGAGCTGGGCCACAAGGCAGGACTAATGTGATATTTGCTGTCGAAGGTTTCCTAGGAAACATGCTACTTAGAGCACTCAGCCCTCCCTGCCACCCTTCCCGCATCCTCCAGCTTCCCTTGCTCCCACAGGTTTTGCAGGGGGCAGGGATGTCCCCTCTGACCTCTGGACACCCTCAGCATAGACCTCCCCTCTTCCCAGCTGAGCAGAGAGGGGCTGTGGAGATTCTGAAGCTCACCCACCTAATTGCCCCTTTTTCTCTGATTTATCTCTTCACTTTGTTTTTTCTTTTTTTTTTTTTTTCCTAGCACTCTGCAGTGGGAGAAGTGAGAGAAACTAAGCTACATCCTGCAAGACTGGAGATGGAGAGGAGGAAGTTGGAGCCTTCTCAGTGAACTTAAGCTTTCCTGCCACGGGGGAACTGGTGGAAAAAGGTTAGGAAAATCAGCAGATATCTTACAACTTAACTTGCCACATATTTTGCCAGCAGTTTGCCATGCAGTAGCTGCTGTGGTACATAACCTATAAGTGTTTTTCAGCAGAATGGCGTTCCCCAATTCCTTGCCATAATTTCACCTGGTAGGTGCTGTCCTTGGCATCAGCCCCACAAAATGATTCCTGCCATCCAGGCCAAACTTTTCAGCCTGGCCATTTGGAGCAGCAGGAGAGTTCCCATTGAGGATGGGATGAATGGAGTCGGTTCACACATGTTAACGGAATGCAAATCCTTAGATGGAAACTCATGGTCAGCTTTTTCCACTGCTATTTTCAGAACTTCCACAAAAGACCGTGCTGTGATTATATGTATTCATGATATGTATATCATGTATTCAGCTCAAACAATATTTGAATGATGCATTTAGAATTCTTCCTAAAAAAGGACCATGCTTCTGTAAACTGCATCATATTTGTAAAAAGAGGGGGGGAAAAAAATCTAGCTTGCTTTTCCTTTCTTCCTCTCTTTCTTTCTAATATATCATTTCATAAGGCTCTAAGAATTGGTGTTAATGCTGCATTACACACAGACACACTTGTACATAATCATATGCATTTGCCTGTGTTCCATACATAAACAACCCTATGGAATCCCGACTCTTCATTGTTAAGTTTGTCTCCATCTATTTCAAAGCAAAGCAGCTCTGGCTGTCAAACAGTTGCTTTTTCCACTCTTGTTCACTGGGCTTTGTGGAGAATGCAGCCAAACAAATAATGCTTTGGGAGTTTTGAGGGTTGGCTGGGTTTTTTTGGTTTGGTTTTTTTCATTATTATTATTTGTTTTGCCATTATTGGGTTTTTTTGGTGATTTTGTCTTTATTTTTGATTTTGGCAGTGGTTGGTTGGATTTTTTTTGTATTTTTAAAATATATTTATTTTGTTTTTTATACCTGGCCATTTATAATTGCCTCTTGTCTCCTGCACTGATAAAACACCATTTTTATGACTCTGTCATCAAGTGTCCTTCACATTGCCAATATTGATTTCCCCAACCCCTGGAAGGCCCAGAATGTCACCTCCATGACACTCCCTGAAGCCACTGGCTTGGAAAACAGGAGCACTCAGGTTGCTGTTGCAGACACTGGTTTCCCACGTGGTGGAAAGGAGACAAGTAGCCCCAAGTCACTGGGCTGATTCATTTCTCTCTGCAGTGCTGTTCTCTTCACCTCCCTTCATGTCTGTGTAGTGAAGCTGTGTGGCCAACACGCCCCATGTGCCTTGTCTTAGTGATCAGAGTGCAGGGGGTGGAAAAGAAATTCCATTCTGGATCATTTAGCTCTACCTTCAGTTTCTGGTGGCATCCCAAAAATTGGGGTGGATTTTGGGCTGGCTTTTCAGCGAGCCTTCAGATCAGGAGAGCAGCACCTGCTGGGCCCTGCAAAGCCAGTGGGGCCTCACCTGTAAATCTGGGCAGAATTGAGGTCTTTGTGACCAGAGAAGGAAAAGCAGTAACACTTTTTCCAGTCCAGGAAAGATTCCTCCAGGTGGGAAGTCTGATGTCAGTCAGCTTCAGAGAAACAGCACCAGCTGAGCTGAGGATCTGCAAGCAGATCTCAGGTCTGTACCAATCTCTTAGATCAGCATTTTTCTCTGTAGAGTCACTTTTTCCTTCCATGGAATCATGATTTGCAAGTCAACCCTCTGCCTGTGAGATACCATCATGAAACCACACTGCTCATAGAAGGCAGAACCTTTCTGTGTTATGACAGGCTGCCCAACATGTGGGATTCTGGTGGTGACCCAGAGCATTTGTTGTTTTCAGAGCACTCTCAGAATGTCAGTCCTTGTGGCACTTGTGTCAGGGGCTATTGTTAAACCCCTCTGCCAGCTGGGGGAGGGAGGAAAGGAGATACAAAACCACAGCTTGAGTTATTGTTGGAGACAGGACTGGAACTCGGCATTTCCTGGGCAGATTACCACCCTTCACTTCTCCCTCAGCTGGTACAATTAGCAGTGTCCTGGATCTCTCTTATTCCCATGCAAGCACACATCTGAATGCATTTTTCTTTGAAATTGTCTGTCTTGGGGTCATTTGTGTTGTGCACTTCAGGCTGTTGATGATCTGTTGTCTGCAGTGAAACGCTCACTGGTACACTGTAAATCATGGAGAGATGCAAAGGCATCTGCTTGTTACTACTGGTTCAATCTCTGTGGATTTCTGGAATGGGCTACCTGTAAAACTTTGGGAGCCAGGTCTCGAAAAAAACCCCAGTCCTTTGTGGCTCTTTAATATTTTTGTTCTTGGCTGCTAGCCATGCAGACGGATGTCTTACATCCTTGAGATGAACTTAGTGCAGTCCTCATTGACCTAGCAAGCCATTTTTTCCCTGATGACAAGCTGGGATCACATTTTGTAATGACTGCTGCAAGATTGTCTTGTTAGGGAAAGGGCTAAGGTGGGATTGTCTTTAATGACAATGAAAGCACCTCATAAAACCTGATTCTTCGGTTTTACAGGCATGGCTGTAAGAATTTTAGCCAATGCAGACTCAGTAAATCAGTCAGTCAAAAATTGTATCAGTTGAAGTATAATGTTCATGGCAGTCCAAAAACCTGAACATGTAGGTGATTTGGAGGGCATTTTGTTAACTCTTTAATTGGTCGTTTGAGTGCTGGAGGCAGTAGCTAATTGCCTGTAGGTCAGAGTAGTCCTGGAGCTTAGGTAAATGTGTATTGTCATATGTCACATTTTCATATGGCTCCTTTGCACAGGTTGGTAAAAATGATTGCTGCATAATTAAAATTAAGACAAGGTGGGAAAAGTGATTCAATTAAACCCCTGAAGCCATTGCACAAATTATCTGAAGTACCAAAAACTAATGAATAGTTAAAACTAGTTTTATCTTTTTACTCTTCATTCCTGAATCCTGAGGGTATCAAAATGGCTGAAGTCTCTCTCAGAGTTCTCAGAGGTGAGTTTTTGGGTGGGCAGTGCAAGTATGAGTCAGCACAGAGGAATCCAGGCCTTTTAAAATACCAGCACACAGAAACTTTGTTACCTACTTGTTTGGAATTGAAAATAACCAGACCTTTACGCACAAGAGACCTTTTGGTTTCTCCACCAGCCCAGAATTATTTTGAAAACATCTGCAATATTTCACTCTACATGCAGCAGGTATTATATACCAGGGAGGGTGATGACAGTAAAAATAAATGAGATATGTTGTAACCAAAACATCCCAAGTTTTACATCATACATTTCACAAGCCTAGCAAGCATCCTGTGCTTTGAGTTGAAGGCCGAGGGCATGTGGTAGTTTTACAAATGTCTATTAGTATTAACAAATATGTTCCATTATTAGACAGTGTGCCACTGCCCCAACCTCCCAGTGCAAGAGGTGAGTTAATATGGCTTGTAAAATATAAGAGTGCTGCAGGCACAAACTGTGGAAATCAGAGCCCTGGCTAAGCAGGAGGTCTCATTACATTTTGTGGGACAACTTACTAGAGGCCTGAATGTGAGCATTAAAGCTGCCTCCCAGCTAAGGCTTTTTATGGTTCCTGTCCTTTCCCAGAGCCATACAGTTCTAGGAGGTTCAGAGCAGCAAGGAACCTTTGGATACTGGCAGTGGGCTACTTCTGACCAGGTTTAAAATCAGAGAATTGAGATGGGTATGCTTGCACTGTCCCTTTGCTTTGTAACAGAATTGTTGGAGCCTGAGAGTAGAAGCAGGGCACTGAGGAGCTGTGCTCTTGTTGCTTTTTGGGTTTGTCTTTAGTTTTTTTTTTTTTTCTTTTTTTCGTGCCTGGCTCTGTGCTGGTAGCTGTAAACCCCCATTTCTTGGAAACAAGAGTATTTCTTGGCCAGGTTTGCCAGGACTGTGAGTGTCTGCACGGAGAAGACCCAGTGTGTTGAAACTGCACAAAACAGTGCATCTCTCAAGGAAGTAAAAAAGTCTGGTTGCTCTTCATTAGAACAGATAGTGCCCTGCAGGATTCCTAAAATATGCCCTGGTAGGGATTGTCTCCAGCCATCCCAGTGGAGGTGTCTGTAGGCATTTCCCCTGGAGGGATTGATGAGGAACACAGTACCTTTTTGTGCTTCCACCTCTTTGGAAGTGATTCTCACCCTGCATTTGAAACAGTTAAAAACCCTCTTCTGATGCTTATCCAAACTTAATCAGATACCTTAAATAGGAACTAATTTACTGTCACAGGTAGCATGTTCATCTTAGTAGCAGTTTTATCAAACCAACAAAATTCCCTGCTGAGGACCAGGGTGATTCAGGGAATAGTAGGTTATGAAAACATGGTGATGTCAACTCACTAGATGAGTCTTTCATTAATGGGTAAAGCTTCTGTAGGTAGGAAAAATAAACCTTCCTAAAGATTTCTGTGGATCAAAACCCCAAGAGATGAGGAGAACAGAGAAAAAGGAGAAGACTGAAGCACAGGAGGTGTTCAAGTCACATGAGCCCTCTGCTTTCCCATGCTTCCTAGTGGAAAAGCAAACAGCCAGACATTGTCAGGAGTGTCCTAAAAAGTCAAAATGTGAGTAGACAAGTTGCAGTCTCCCTCCACCAAAAAAAATTTTTTTCAGTCTTTTTTGATGTGTGTCCAGCCTAGACTGCTGGTAGTCAGAGACAAAATTTCCACTGCCTGTGATTCAAGAATAACACTGCTCATGTCATTAAACAGAGTACTTTTCTGTAGCCTTTTCTGTATGGTCTTGGCTTGAGACCACCCAAATGCCAGGTGAAGTAGTGCTTGGGACAAGTTGAGCTTTTCCTTCCACTCTAAGGCATAAGCAGCAGGCTGCAGCTGATTTCATAAATGCTGACTGATGCTTTTAGGGGGCTACCAACAAAAACCAGGTTATGGGATGGGCTGTTGTGGATTGCACCAAGAGAGTGCTGGAATTCCTGCCCTGCGTATTAGGAATGTGGAAATGACCCAAGAGTGTTTGGGATGCCTTTGTGAGTTTCATGTATGTGTATAGTATAGTATTATGTTTGTAGGGATGTATATGGCAATGCCATGCAGGACTAAAATGAGACATAAAAGTTGTTAAAAGATGTTATGTCACACATTCACAATTTTTCCTCTGGGTGCAGAGAGTGAACCAAGGTCGTGGCATCAAATTCATCTTTCAGAAGTGCCTCATTTCACTGACTGTGGAAGGCTTGGACCACTGCCCTGTATTTACTATAAAAATAGGTATTTTAAGCTATTAAATAAAACCCCAGTAGTATTTTGATCTGTTAATATGGACCTTTCCAAAGAAAAAATGCAAGCTTTTGCCACCAGCCAGGTCCATTCCCATGTCATACCCTGCAAATAGCAAGTATATGAAAAAAGTTTAAAACTTGGATTGAGGAATGCAGCCAGGGTTGCTGGTTCAGGAGCCAGGAGCACAACCCCTGCCTGCTGGGCTTTGTGGAGAAGACCTGCACTATCAAAGCTCTGGAAGGTAAAGGAATGCATTAGGGCTTTAAAAGAATTTCTTCAAAAGCCTCTGGAATTACACAGACGGTGAGAAAGGCTTTCCACAGACTTTGTGGAAATGCCCTGTGAGTCAGTGATGGGTTCCCCTAGGAGCTGAAGGAGGCAGCAGGAAGCTGGTAATGGCCTATTAAATTTGATAGGACGTGCTTTGGTGGTGGGTGGTGGAACCACGGTGTTTCCATGTGTTTGCACTGGTGAGCAGCAGAAGGATGTGCACGCTGTGCTTCCTTTGGGGGTGCATTTTCTATGTTTTTGGTACATGAGACTAACTTAAAGCTCATTTCCAGTGAGTCTGGAGTCCCACCATCCTTGTGTTATCTCAGGGAGCACACCCTTTGCTCACAGTGATTCCATGTGCAAGTACCAAAACCTTAGACTGCTTGAGACAGGAGTTCCTGGGTCAGCCCAAACAAAGGGCAGGGATATGAGATATTCCTTTGGCAGTGGGGTTGCCCAGGGATACATCTGGAAGCAGAGGTCTGCTCTGCCATCTATTACAGTGATGTTACAGCCTGTCCAAGAGGATAATGTCCTTTAGGTGTTCCCACCTTCTCCTGCTTATACATAAGGTGACAGCAAGGCTGAAAAAACCCTGCTGGGTGCCCAGAAAGGGACAAAGTTAATAATGACCAGTGTGCAAAGAAAGATTAGGCATGAATAGAATTGGATTGATTGCCTTAGACAACTTTATGGCTTTGCTTTCCTTTCTGAATTTTTTTTGTGGATTCTTTTTTAGTAAAATAAATCACAACTCATGAGATAGCTCTGTGCAGATATATGAGAGTATTTTTGGTGGCTCACAATTAGCCTTGATAACCCAGAGGATGGAGACTGGCATATGCCATGGGTGGAGTCAGGGATACTGTGCATCTTTGTGTCTGGGGAAATGTGACAGATTTCTTCAGTCAGATGCAGGCCAGGCTGAATTTAACCACCTTGGTCTGGATATTATCCATGTGGCTAAAATTGCCAGATCATTTACCCTGGAAATTATTGCCGGAGTGCACTGCCAAATGCACAGTTGTATTGTTCCTTTGCTTTGTGCTGTTGGGTGTTAAATGTACCTCTGAGCCTTAAGCAAGTCTTGATTGAGTGTTTTTTGTTTACAAGAAGTTATAGAGGGGGAGAGGAATCTTTCAGTGCTCTTTCAGGATCTACCAAAACCTCTGTCATTTACTTGTAGCTTAGGTAGTTATGACTTAAAGGGTGAGAGGGAAGTGAAAGGGCTTATGTTAGAGTTCAGATGATGGATCACTCAAATTTATAGTGGGAAACCTGTGTTAGTGAAGGCTGGAGCAGGAGCCAGAAAATTTTAGGGTTTTCTACACAGAACAAGAGATCAATGACTAACCCAAGTTTGTGAGCCATAAAATGAGTGGGCTGTTTAGACCTTAGGTAGGTGGTGACAATAAATCTCCTGATGATGTGGAGATGAAGGTTCTCCTGTCCCTATCTAAACAGCTGTTCTCTTGGAAATAGGTACAGAGAGACTCTGCTGTGCTAAAAACCCTTGTCTTGTGCTGTGGGAACGCTGAGACCATCCGGGCTGGGAATTGCAGGAGTCCCTTTTTAAAACATGGACATGTTCAGGTATCCCTGAAGGGCAGCCGTTTGGGGCACCACATCTTCAGGATCTGCGTGCTTGAGAGGCATCCCAAGCTAGGGAGGAGATGTTTGTTTTCCAATTAGCTCTTGAGTAATGAACAGAACTACAAGAACGAGCTGTCCATTAGGAAAACGACTGTAAATGACAAGTTCTCCACTGTTGGTCCCAAAGCAGAGAGATTCATTCTGTTAGGGTCACCCATTCTGCAACAGGACTTTTCTTGGCATTTCATGAGGAGATAGCCTTATGTCTCCATGGGGAAAGTTCATCTCTCCATGCAGTCCTCCTTTTGGGTAGGATGAGGAAAGCAATTATTGCCAGGATGAAAGAAGGAGGAAGGCAGTTGGCAGCCCTCTCTGGGAACCAGCACTGCCCGCCAGGGAGGAGCTCTGTTCTCCTGCAAACCACACATTTCACTGTGCACTTGCAAGGCACAGGTGGGCATGATACAAACCTACATTTCAGTCAATAAAACCTCAACTCAGAGAAGAAATATTATGTCTTTTCTTGTTTGTTTTACAGGAGAGAACAGAGGCTTACTGGCACCAAGAGACATTTTTTTTTTTTTTGGCTTTCACTGCCATTTTTCCTCTGTGGAAAGAGGGAGACATTCTGGCTCTAGTTGCATCTGTTTTCACTATTACCAAGAAGAAAACTTCCATTTTCCAACTGAACTTAAGGTCCAAGGACCAGCTCAGTTTCCTTCAAGAATTTCTGAATCTTTGTCACATGATCATCTCTCGTCATTATCAGCATGAGAAGGAAACCAGGAAGGGGAGTCCAGCTTTCCAAGGCAAAATCTTGTGAGGCTCTTTCCTGAAATTCTCACAAATTTGGGTCAGGGTTTATTGCCAAGTTGCATTACAGACATGCATGGCTGTAAATGCCTGCTCTGTTCTGTGCTGCCTGCTTCTGAACCTTGAAAGGCTCTCTGTTGAGGGCTTGCAAACCAGAGTAATCCCAGTGCTGTCTTGCATGGATTCAGCCTCAGCTCATGGGAATAGACAGTCAGGGTGCACATGCTAGGTCTGTTTGAAATACTGCAAATGGTTCCTGAAATACAGTGTTCCTTTTCACCCTGTTTTCTTCCATTTCCCAGCACAACAGCACTTCTCAGCCTCCTCTTCCCCTCCATCTGGCACTTGCCTCCTTCCTCTTTCCCTGCAGCCCACAAATGTTTGCTGCTCTGGGAGCTGCTGCCCTGGGCCCCAGGTGCTGTTGGATAAACAGGGGCTAATCTTGGAGATCAGGGGAGCAGTGGTTTTCCGTGGAGCTCTGTGGTGAGCTCCCCTCTGGCAGCGAGGCCCCACTCCCCATCTTCCCCTTCCACCCCTTCTCCTGCAGCCCTGCACCCAGAGTGAGTGCTGGGCGTGGGAGCCAGAGAGGTCCCTGCTGAGCAGAGATCATCAGATTCAGTTACAGATGACAAATGTGATGGATCAGATGGATTAGACAGAAGATGGATTGATTGTTCTTTTTTACTCGAGCAACTTGAATTTTTAATGGTAACTTGAATTTTTAATAATTGCAAGAATTTTTAAATTTTCTTTTTTTTTGTTTCATCTTAACTGGCTAAAGGTAAATATCTGCAGTTTTAACAATACTGCTTTATATTCTGACTGGACACTTGGTAGGTTTTATTTATGGAATGAAATACTCTATACACCCTTCCAGCCGAAATACAAGTGTTCTTTTTAAAATTTTCTTTCTAGGAATGAACACCCCCCATAGCAGTCATTGCTGCACTGTTTGCAATAGACAAACTCAAAAGGGCTGTAAATGCAGCCAGAGATCAAAATCAAAAGAAAGATTCTCAAAAATGTTTGGCACTGTTTGCTCACCTTTGGAATATACATCCTGTTCCTCTTCTTAAAATATTTTATTTTTTTAGTATAGCTGGGTGAGCTGGTATTTCTTCTGCTCAAGCTGTCTCTAAACTTATATTTCCAACAGTGGCAGCAGATTATGAGACGATACTTATAGAAATGACATTATATCATTCTTTAAAATACCCATCCTGAAAGGCAAAATCTGGAGAAATTATAGGACTAAGAGGCCTCCTTTGAGAGGCAGAAACTATTTTAACTTGTTATTTTTAGAGCTCTGCAAATCACATATTTTTCTCTTCACTGGCAATTCAAAAAAAAAAAAATTGGAAATTGTAATAAGTTTAAAAAAAAAGAATCCTTCACAACTTTTTTCTATAAAATGGAAAGTTGAAATATGTCATTTGTGGGCAAATGAGATGCTTCACTTTAATTTCACCATTTTTATTTTAGTTTCTTTTCCTAGATGATAAAAATTAGACACAGAATGGTCTGGTTTGAGCTGACTGCTCATGTGGACGGGGTGGGGGTTTTTGGCCAGGACACCTGTCCTGGAGCATGACAGTGACATGGACTCAGAGACAGCTGTGTCCCCAGTTGGCTGATCCATTGTAAATGTTCCTGTGGGTCTGTGGACCTTGCACACACCTCCACCATGCGCCACAAAGCCTAAAAAAAGACGTGAGTTGGAATGTTTCTGAGGAATAATGCTGACCTCCTGTGACTGTGGGCATTACCCTTGAATTAGCTGGTACCTTGCTTTGCAGGGATGGGGTGGGGAGCCCCACCACGCCCTGGGAGGTGCTGGAGCACCCAGCCATGGAGCACCCATGCCTGTGGGATATCCCTAGGGATGAGGGAGGGGTGCTGCCCTCCCCTCCTTCCCAGTGCTCTGCCTGCTGGCATGGGAAGAGCCATTGGAACAGCTGTTTCCAGTGAGGAGATGGGGCTGGAATTGGAGCAAACCACTCTGAAACCTTCTGGCATTAAGGAAGGTGGAACACTGAATTTGTTTTAATGGGAGGGGTCTTGAAGAGGGACCTGACTTGTAACAATCAGCCACTAAAATTTGATGCAGTAGGAAGAGATGGGTGCAAAAAAAGGGGAGTAGGAGCAAAATACCAGCAGCAAGAGCAAACTTGGGGCAATAAATGAAGGTATTTCCATTTGGAAGCAGAGGTTCAGGAGATCTGGGGAGGGTTGGATGATTGATGTGATATTCTGTGAGATGGATTCTGGGGTTGGAGTGTCTTAGGAGCAGCCAGGTGACTGGATATCCCCAGGATCTCACAGGGAGATCACATTTGTGGGGCAGTGTCAGAGAGCACCTTCACTTGCCAGACACTCTGCTCACAAGCACATGTCCCACAATATCCAGTCTTGGGCCCTTTCCAGGTTGGGAAAGGACCAGTTCCATATTCATTGTGGATAAAGAACAGTAATGCTTCTATTTCCTTTCTCTGTTCTTTTTTAATGAGTAAATATCTCAGTAGAAGAGACTTGTTTTTCAGAGAGCTCACTTCCAAAACTTTTTCCTCAGAGTGATTCAGCCTGCAATTTTAGAGTTTGTTTAATTACATTTTTAAACTTCCCTCCCTTAATTACCTTTTTTTTTATTAACACCTAAATATGCTACTATTTGGGGCACAAACAGACAGAGATTACAATTAACAGAATAATTACACTCTTTTTGTCAGTGTAACCTCATGGTACAGAAAGTATTACAAATCCATTTTAAAACATATTAAATGTTCATATTAATGAGGATAATAGAGAACAAGTACCAGCAAACTAAATATTGTTAATGATTTTGAGCTATTAAATTCATTACCATTTCCTTTCATAATAAAGTGGTTAGTTGCTAATTAGACCTTTTTTAACTCATCATTATTGAATTCATTACATTGTGTGCAGTTAACCCTTAAAGACCTGCCTGGGTTTGCAGATGCAATTAAAAAATAACTTGAGCA
Organism: Phainopepla nitens; assembly: GCA_013400175.1. Taxonomy (NCBI): domain Eukaryota; kingdom Metazoa; phylum Chordata; class Aves; order Passeriformes; family Bombycillidae; genus Phainopepla; species Phainopepla nitens. Next base: position 932,749 of record VXBQ01009087.1, on the reverse strand, counting down.
GCATCTGAAGCCGAGGTGCCATTCTCAAACCCGCTTGTATTTCTGACAGTAGCTCCATGTACTTTTCTCCTGGTACATTTTCTTGACACATCATGCCTAGCAGCTTCTCAGCTGTCACAGCAGCTCCAGCAACACGTACGATGGAAACATGCTGTATTCATTTCATTTAATAGCCTTTAATGTTAAAGCTAAAGTGGAACCCACTTGTTTGGCCAGGGAAAAAAAACACCCATCAGTGCTAAATGGCTGACGTCAAGGAGCTGCTCTTCCCCAAGTTAACTCTGCTGGCAGTTGGGATGAGGTACCTCCTACAGAGGCGGATGTGCTTGTGCCTATCTGGGTGTCTGGGCTTTCTCTGCAACCCTAGATGGAAATCCCATCCCTGCCAGAGTTCACGTCAAAAATTCTCTTGATTGCAAGGCATCCCTGGACTCATCTTTCAGCAGCTCTGAGGGTTTGCTCCACTCTTGGGGACGGGGTGAGTGCCACCATGCCTGTGTGCCACAGATCTGATTCCTGGAGAGGGCACTCCTGGGGACTGAACCAAAGGGCTGCTTTCCTTCTCCTTCTTGCTCTGGTCCTCCCTCATCCAAGCAAGGCAGAGAACAGAGCCTCCATCTCTTAACTTCTTTCTTTTTGTACTGTGCACACTTTGTTTTCTTTTCAAAAAACCCAAACCACAAACACCCTCCTTGCCCCCCAGACACTTTAAAGTTAAGGGTATTTAAATAAGGCTGGGACTAAGGGGCAGCACTCGGTGCTTTGCCTGGTTGTGGCCCAGCAGCGTGGCAGGAGAGGGGCAATCGTGTGTGGCTGAAAGTGCCATTTGTGGAGCAGCTCTGCCGCAGCAGCAGGGCTGTCGCAGCGCTGGCAGGCAGGCGTGTGCTGCAAGCGTTACTTGCTGCAAGCAGCCCCACCAAGGAACAATTTACTTGGGTAGGAAAGGCTCGGTGACACTTTCTGCTGCTGTGCTGGATGGCTGGGAGCTGGGCTGATGGACCCAGTGGATCCAGGAGATAACAGATTAGCTGTGCACGTCCTGCACGGCTCTGGAGGGGCTCTGGTCACGCTCCTCTCTGGGTGTGGTGCACTGTGGGGGTACAGCTGTGGGCCCCGCGCCTGTTCCCCAATAAATACCCACAGCAACACCACGCATCTGTAACCTCTGTTTTATTTAAAGCCAGCTCCCTTTCACCTGTGAGCAGTGAGGGTATAAATGTGCCTCACCAATCACGTTGGACTATTGTATTATACAGTCTATTGAATGTTTTTGGCAGGCACGAGCCCCTGTGCTACTGTGTCCTTATTTTATTATTGTTTTGAGGGTAGAGCTGTGTGATTATCCATTCTTGCTTCAGGCATAGCAAGCCATCTGGAATGCTTATTAAACCCACAGGCAGATCAGAAGGATATAACTCTGATGATGTACATGTACATGGGCTGTACTACATCATCAGAGCATTGCTCCTCTGATGATGTAGTACACATTAGTGGGCCTAGATAATGGATTAGGACTAGCAGAGTGAAAGTTAGACTTTTTGAAGGATGGATATGGTGAGGTTTTTTTTCTCCCTCTGGGTAACTGCTGGCATAAGATGTGGAAAGGAAAATTTAAAAGTGAGCCAAGGAGGCTTCAAAACTTGTAAGTGCTTAGCTTGTCAATGGGGAGGGACAAGTGGTGATCAAGAGGCTTAAGGAGACAGCTTTGAAACCCTGAATCATTGCAAAGAGGTCATATGTACTTGTCTGCTCGAGTGAAAAAGGGACATGGAATGTGTCTAGGAAAATGCTGCTTCTCCAATCCTCCTTTGGTTGGTCACCACGGGGTGGGTTTTAGGCAGGACTTTGGCTTTTCCTCATCCTCCAGTCCCGCAGCAAAAAACCCAACACCCTCTGTTATGACACACAGAACTAGTTTTTCAGCAGTTTCCAAATTTATGCTCATCACATATTTGCAAGTACTATTTAGAAATAAGCTTTTCAAATGAACGAGGGATCTGATCAGCTTTCAAACTAGCCATGTGTCTTCTTTTCTGAGTATGAAAAGAAAATCAACATCAGTAAAAAAAAAAAAACAATCTGGGCACTACGTATGGGCTGTAGGTGAAGGAGGGAATAACTATTTGCATCTCTGTGGAGTTCTAAATATAATTTGTATTTCTCTTTGTTCATAACCCTTTTTGCAATGCTTTTCCGAGGTAGCTGATATTTGTCTAATCATAGAAAGGTGTTTCGTGTCTAAACAAAACCTTTTCCTGTGAAAGCTGGGAAGGTTTATAAAAGTTAGGTCATTCAGTCGGGAAGCTGAATGTGTGCTATGCAATTTAGATAACAAATTGCACACTTTAAATATCAAACTGTAAATATCAAGTACTCAAAAGAATATTGACATTTTTGAGCAATTCCAAAGAGTAACAGAACTTTCAAAGAGGAGCCGTACATAGTGAACATATGCTCTAAAAATCATAGCTGTAAAGTAAGGCAAATGCCTGTTTTAACAATGGCAAATAGCAAGTGGGGAAGGGGATGGGTCATGTTTTATTAATGCTCAGAGTGTCTCAGGGTTTGTGTCTCAGGGTTGTCAGCTCCCTCACCTGTGTGGTGGAGGAAGGGTGCAGCGTGAGCGGGGAGGTGCACATTTGTCAAAGCAACAATTCGGGATTTTGGGTGCAGAATAGCAGCACTTGAGTAATTGCTTTGCCAAAGTCTTCATTTTAGGGTGACTGCGTGGCTTTGCCACCTTTGATGGTGACCAGGTTATCCTTAAGGTGTAAAGGAGGGTTAGTAAAAATTCCCAGTTGGAACTGGAGTTCATAATTTACATGACTGCCAATGATAGTTCCCATTTGGCAGATTTTGAGGTTTTTTCTTGTTGAGGAACCACAGTGAACCCCAGTTTGTGACCATTATGTGCTTCTTTATATTTGGGCTTGATGGACACAAGGAGAGTTGGTTTTCTCTTTCTGAGCAAGTATCCAGAGAAGTTTCTGTTTCGTTCCTGTGAAAAATAGAAGGAAACTTGGAAAACTCTTCCCTCTCACTGCAAATCAAATGGCCCCTTTTTGGATAGTCCATGCTAGCACAGCTCTTGGGTAGCAATTTTGGCAGGAGGAGGGTGTGTGGGTGCCCATGTATGTGTGTTGATTTCCAGATTTGCGCCTCTCTCAAGTGTAGCATCCAGCTTTTGCCCTTTTTCAAGCCTTCCTTCTGTTCCTTCCCTGGATGCCTTACCATGTTTTTGCTCACAGAACACCCTTCTTCTCTCCCCCACGAGTTGCCCTCTGTCCTCTGGAGTCTCCAGCCTTGCATCCCACTGCAGGGCTGCTGCAAAGCCGGCCATGTCCCCCGCTCACCTTCCCGTGCCAGTTTGCTTCTTTCCCTGCCACCACTTTGTCCCCAGCTCCTGTTCGCTGGGGAAGGAGATGACAAACTGTCACTTTCTCAAACACCCTCTCCTCCACCGACTACTCTTAAAGAGGCAGTGGGATAAATGAAATTCAGCATTCGAAAGGCTCAACTCCTCCAGAAAATATTCCACCCACAAGTGGGGAGCTTCAAAATCCATTCCTAGCAGTTAATGCTCCATCCTAAATGACACAGCTTTTCAGTAGTGACATGTGCATTGATCTGCATTACAAAAATAAAAGAAATAGCACTTCTTTTCAGCAGCAGATAATTACCAGCATACATCAGGTTCCCTCCTGCTGATACCCACAGGGTGGAGGGGATGGGAGTGGGCATTAGGCGGAGGGGATGCGGCCGGCTCGCACGTTCAGCCAGATAAATAATATTGATTGGGATTTGTGTGGAGCCTCGGCACACCCCTCCTGGCTGCTGTGATGAGCCACGGGGGGACATTCGCTCCAGTTACGGGATTTCACCCCAGCCATGTCTGCCACGCTAAGGTGCTGGTTAGGCACCAGCAAGCTGGGAGCTGAGAGCTTCTCCAGCCCTTTTGAGGAAAGATCAGAGCCAGGTGGCTGTGCCAGGTGGAAGAGCGGGATGCACTACGGGACAGGCGTGTGAGAAACCCTCCCAGCTCCATCAGCGGGGTGCAGCCACCCCGGCAAAAGCACAGAGCTCCCCTCTGTGCCTTGCCTGCCACCCCTCTGCACACAGGCTGCTTGGAGCTGTGGGAGGTAATTCCCAGTGGCTGACTGCTGGTTTTTGCAGTCTACGTGATGAAACACTGTGCTCTGCTGGGACCAGGGTCTGCCTGAGGTGTTTGAAAAGTCCCTCTCTCTGGGGTTCAGCTCTGGGCTGCCTCTGCTCTATTCAGGTGAATGCAGCTTTGCAGGAGCTTCCTCTGCAATGAACCCCCCTTGGGCAGGAGACACTTCAAATATCTGTGAGGGAAGGGGTGCCACTCACCAGCCACCAAACGCCTGCACTGCCCTCAGGCAGGACAAGGGCCTTTACTTGACTCACCTCTCTTCGGGGCAGATGTCTAAAAAATCACTGCTGTCATTTTTCTGGCTGAACCATCAGTACACAAAAACACCTTCATTTTCACAGGAGAGCTGGAAAAGGGGCTGCTGCTGCCTATGTGGGACTTTCCCATTTCTCACTTCATAGTCTGTTGTACTTTAGAGGCGAATAAAGCCCATTGGCAACGGGACTGAAAGTGCTCTCTGGGTCTAAGCACGCTCCAGTGTTTTAGCTCCACTGAGTTTCCTCTCATCAGTGAATGCAATCTGCCGTGAGAAAGTTTTACTGTCTCTGAGTCCTTATGAAAACATTCTTAGATAATTGAGACATTCCTAAACAATTAAGATAACCAGATGTGTCTGTTATTTGTAATTACCTGAACATGAATTCTTTCTTCAAGAACAGTTCCATTTTTTTGTGCTTTTTGAATTACTCCAGATAATGGATAGGAAGATTAACTCTTCTGAAAAGTAATCTGTGGTTTGTACCCAGCATGTCTCATTCTGATGCAAAATCACCTCCTCCCAGAATTAAGTACTGGGGCTGAAACAATATGTGAAATGAACTTTCCAGTCCTGCTGTACCTGTGATCCCCAGCCTGCAGTGCCCTTGCAGGTGACACCGTGGATGAACTCAGAGGCTTGAAGTCTATGGACAGCCCATGAAAAAGATGCTAAAATGATTTCTTCAAGCAGGGAAAATTGCTGAAGGCTCAAAAGTGGTTTCACAAACCACTTTGTTAAGTAGCACAGTTTGAATAAAAGGGCTTTAGCACATGCTGCATTTGCACCTAGAGCTTCTGCAGCATTTTCATTTTACAAATCACCTGGCTTTCGCTGCATTGCAGCACCCAAGGAGAGGGAAGTCGAGGCAGCCTGGCAAATCCACAGTGTAGGAACCAGAGTGTGGGTGTAAGACACCTCTGTGTTTGGTCACTGCTTCTTCTGGGCTTCAGTATCCAAATTGGTATTTCCAGTCATGACTTTCTGTTGCAAAATGAGTCTTTTAAGTCTTCCCCCTTCCCCACTTCATCAAACAGAGCTTGACTGAGAACGGGCTGCTCACACCCAGCTCCGGAGTTGGCATTTGACCACCCCTCTTCTTAGAAGCCTTCTTCTCTCTGCTTGCTCCTGGTGGGTTTCCCTCCTGCTGTGCCTGCATCTGTGCTCCTGTTTCATCAGGACATTGGCTCCATTCCCATGTAGCACAGACTTTTTGAAGGCAGCTCCCTAAATTCAGCTCCCCTCCAGAAGCTATGTGTCAGTGGTCCTTTCTGAACCAGGAGCTGGAGCTCTGTGCTGGTTATTCCTGAATTGGAGTCATTACCTTCAAATCCCTTCTTCTGGTCCTTTTCTTGGCAGTGTCTCTGCGGAGAGACAGGCAAAGAGCAGTACTCTTGCAGCTCAGGACAGTTAAGCTGTTTAATAACAGCTGTTATCCTCACATCTTAGTGTTCATCTGATACTTGGGCACTGGAAAAAGGAAGGGGGAAGTGTCCAGGTCCCAAGGTTCTGGTCTGCTTTTCCTTTCCTGACTCAACGGCCTCATCTTTGTCTTCTCCCCTGAAAACTTCCTCCCATTCTGTATGTGCTCCTAATTAACAGTGGTGTGACCAGTGGTGATGATGTCACCTTCAGTTCTTCCAAGAAAAGTTGATTTTTCAGAAAAAAAGGAAGAAAAGCAATTCTTGCATGAGTCCTTGGTGACTGATGAGTTCAATATTAAGGCATTTTTTTCCCTTGAAGCTCTTTCCCTCTTTCTCTTGACAGTTTTGCTCTGGGCACTGTTACCTTTGTTGTCCCAAAGGAATATCCTTGAGTGTGTTGGTCATGTACATGTCAACTGAGACTTCTGTCACCACTTTCCAGCCTGCTAAGGACTTATGTCCTCACACAAGTATTGTCTGGGTGCTGAAAATGGGTGGGCTAGGAGATGGTTTGGGAGACTGGTGAGAAGTGCCTGTATGCACTCCTGCTCACAGCTGGAAGGGCTGCTCCGTATGAGGTAAAGTCCATCCTCTCTGCTGCACACAGGGAGCTGGGACACTCTTCCCAGGTAGGAGGAGCAGGTGGTGGAGGATCTGGTTGTTTAAATTCCCTCTCCTTCAAAAGTAGAAGGCATCATTGAGTGGTTACCTGGGAGCTTACTGATGCTTTCAGGCATTTTTCATCCCTGGAAAATGCAAGGCAGGATTTCTGGTGCAGGGAAGCAGTGTAGCACTGATTTCTTCACTGGGTTCCTCCAGGGCTGATTCTCCTCCATCAGACCAGTCCTTTTATGTTATTTTATATTTTATACTGTGCATGTTTTTGTGTTGCAAGAAAGGAACATGCACTTTTTTTTGTATGGTCATGTTGTGTTAGTCTGCACAAAATGTGGCAATCTTTGGAGGTGAACTCCATACTGATGGGGAGAAGGAACCTTATCTGAAGCAAACCATGTGCTGAAGTTTGCCTTCAGGTGAACTAAGACTTTACAAAGCCGGGCTTGTAATTTCAGGAATGCCTCAAAGACCTATAATAAAGTAGAGAGTTGCACAAAAGGATTTAATTTTAATAGCATTGTGTGTGAGAGCAAGAGGGAGAAGGCTGGGGTTTAGTCACACAGAACCAAAATATAAGGGGACAGAGGCAGAGGGAGAAGAAAACTGGGCTGGGTCAAAAAGATTGCAAAGAATTCCAATAAAAGACGAGCTCAAAACATGAGGCACAAAACAGGCTGGTAGAAAAGTGTTTGTTCAGTTTGAATGTATTTGGTACTGGGACAAGAGCGAGGTGAGAAGGGAAAGGAAATTGAGCCTAAAACTGTTTCTGTGTCTACTACTGAAAAGTGTAACCACTACTGAAATGAGGTTTTTCTTCGCCTTAAGAGTGGGTGAATGCCAGTTTTTTTTCCCCAGGAGTTTCTAAGTGTCTTATTGTACTAACAGTAAAGCAGACCTCGTGGTCCTACAGTGAGCAACACAGAGGGTGTGGCTGGAGGTGCCCAGGAAAACAAATCCATGGAATATATCTCTGTCAGCACCTAAACGTGTTGTCAGATGCCAGTTGGTCTCAGGAGCACTTCTGGTGAAGCATTGGGGGGTTTGGAAAGGCCAGGAAAAGTGCTTCAGGCTTGGAGCTTCCCAGGTCTCCATTCCTGCAGACTGCTCACACAGCTCCTTCTGTGTCTCTGTCCCCTGGGTACAAAAGGGTAACCACCCTTTTACAGCCCCTGCCTCATAAATGCACTGTGCCTTTCATGGGCTGTTCTTCTCCAACATGTGGAGGGACAGGAGAGGAACCTTTCCAGGGCTGAGCCAAGGATGGCCGAGGACAGCCCTGGCCTTGGGTTCCCACTGAGCCCCCTGCACAAGCAGCATTCAGACCTGCTTACCCAGCCTGCCCTCATCACAAATCCTGCATTTCCAAATAAATATTTTAATAAAAGGGAATTGTGTAGATTGTTAGTGTAGCTTATTAGGTTTTAAAAATTCATGTTTCTAAATTCCCAGTATTATTTTTCCCTTGCTTTAAAGGGAAAAAAAAGAAAAGAAGGGGGGGGTGGCAGAATCTCTTTTCAATAAGGGTTTAATTGTCTGTTTCATCTGGAAAGCTCTCTGAATTGAAACTCCCTTCTCCACAGTGCTACCTGAGCACTTCACAATTTTATTCTCTTGAAGTGTCTATTTTACCATTTGTCTCACTTTCAAGCTTTTAGCTAGAACTGGACATTTGTGGCCAGACAAAGGAATTTAAACTAAGTAGCGTGTTATGGACTACTTCAGGTGACTCTGCTTGGATTATATCACTCTGACACTGCAGCAGCTAAAGCAAAGGGCATTAACACGAGCCTATTGAATGTAGACCTGCAACTGAGATGAGAGAATTCCACTGAATTTCCCATTGCATCTTTCTACTGACCTTACCCCTGTGTTTGGGAGATGCCTGAACTAAGAGAAATATTTTATCTTCGGGGTTTTTTTAAGTTCCTAGAGAAAGATGCTTATGTATCAGGAAATGACACGCTTTACCTGGGGTAGCCCAGGATATGGGAATTTGGTTTTCTGTCTCATTTGATTACCAGCTTGGAGCTTAGGTTTGAAAATGGAGTAGACTTAGTGGCATTAATGGTACGGCAGATGGGGCTGCTTTGTAATGGGTGGTGAGGGCAGACACCTGAGTCTGGCAGAGTTTTGCAGTAGGGGACAGTAATGAATATGAGTGCTAAATCAGTCAAATGACAGATAACTCCTCATGGAAAACTCAAAGAGCCACTGGACTGGAGCTGTTGGAGGTCTGTGAAGCAGTAGCTGCTCAGAGTGGGTGCTCAGGAGCACTTTGTGCTGGCAGTCAGAGGTACCAGCACCAGGAGGTAATTTGGGACATAAACCCCCTCTGCTGTTGGGTACATTGCGGGAATGCCCCTTCCAGTACTGCTCAGAAGGCATAAAATATGCTAAGCAACCGTTAAAGGGGAAGAAATAACGTGTGGCAGAGAGAGATGAAGGATATGCAAAAAAATATATAGGAGACACTTCTGATGGAACATGTGAAATGTTACATTTTTGTGTCTGTGATGCTGCAGAGTGCGGCGGCTGTGCTGGTGGCAGGGCTGCAAAAGGGTTGTTTTTCTATTAAGGGCAAACAAAATGAGGGCAACATTTTTTGAGTTGAGGAATTTTGTGGTACTGGGAGGCAAATTACTGCAGGCCCTGGTACAAAAGAGCAGGGGTAAACAAGAGAATGTGCAGGGATTGCAGCTGCGTGTGCAGCAGTGCCGTGCATACATTAAGTGCCCGCGTTGTCAGGGCGAGTGACAGCGGTGACTGAGAGCCAGGCAGGAGCTGCTGTCAGTGCTGGGCAGAGTCACAGCGCTCCTAATAACCAAGTCTATTCTGGTTACATCTGACATGGGCATCCACAGCCTCTGCTTTGGGGAATTTTATTTGTTTTGACCCAGGGAAGGCCGCCGAGCTGCTCCGCTGGGTGCAAGCCTCCTGCCATGGCAATTAGACAGACTCATCCACGCTGGTTCATCAGGAGGCTGGAATTTTCTGCACCCTCTTTCCTTTCTGTATCTTTCTTTTCACTCCTGCTGGACTTTACTGTAGGGAGGACAAAAAGAAAAGCATAGGGATGGCTAAAGAAGGCTCTTCTGGAGCTGTGCCTTGGATGCTCTGACCGTTTGTGAAGTTATTCCATAGGGGGCAGTGAGTCATGGAAGTCTGTGGTTTTGTGCCTACAACTGCACACCAATTTGTGCAGAAAAGGCACTACAGAGCCCCAAGTTTCTCCTTGCTCCCCAGGAAAACCCTTCAAAGGCCAAATGAGGAGATTTAGGCCATGTCCCAGTTTGATTAAGGTAGGTCTGTGTGTGACTTACCCTGGGCTGAGCATATCCAAGGCAGGAAGGTAAACATCCCATTGTGCTGGATTTGATGAAAGAAAATCCTGGAAAACCTTGTGCTTTTCTAAGAAAACTGCCAGAGGCAGATTATTAGGTCTGAATTAAAATGCAGACGAGATTCATTAAATTGTTGACCCTGCCCCCTCCAAAAAAAAGTCAGGTTGCCATCTTAAATTGACAGCATTAGAGACAAATTATGTGCACTGATTAATAAGTGTGGGCTAAATTACGGCTCGGAGAGCGGGTGGAGCGCAGTGGGAGCGGGAGCGAGGAGGGAGCGCAGGAGGCAGAAGCCACCCTGCCTGTGGGCACAGAGCAGTGCCAAGGGCTGGGGGTCCTGTGGCACCAGGCATGATGGAGGAAGGAGCAGGAGGATGAGCCTCCTCCAAGGAACCCATTCCCTCTGGGATGCTGCTGTGACACCCTGGTTGCCAACGTGCTTCCCTGGGTGTTACTGATCTGTGGTGAGCTCAGGGGCTGCGCTGCCCCTTTTCTTTGGGGTAGGGGGAGCTTTGCACTCCAGAAAGGACAAAAACTACCCAAACCTTGGATGGGTTGGATTTAAGAAGGTAAATAAGAAAGGTAGGATAAATTAGAGATTTGAGAAGCTAATTTCTGTCACACTGGGGGAAAAAAATATACTGATTATTTCAGCATTTCAGACAAAAAAAGGGAAAAAGAAGGCATAATAACATGTGGATTCCTCACAAGACATAATTCTCTGCAAATACTATGACCGGTACATAAATAGCAAAATGAATGTTATTAACATGTTAATTTTACCAACCCTTTAACCTATTGATTAGCCAAACAGAAGGAAACAGCATCTCTTCATGCTTCACACCCACCCCCCCTTTGCTTTTCATGTAATTGGATTCAAATTCACATCTGTAGCTACTAAACCAATGTTTTCAACCTTTCTTCTACACCTCCCCACCCCCAACTGTTTAACCTCCCATCTCCAGCGCTGGCATAAATGTAAGCTTTTATTTGTGAATATTCCGATAAGCACTTTGCCTCCAACTATATTGTTCAAGTACCAGCATCATTGTTACAGCTGTAATTGTTACTATCAAGACACAGTTCTTTGTAATTAGAAAGTCAAGATGGTATTCAGCAGTATGGCAGCACAGATTCTCATTTGTTAGGCTATTAGAAAAAAAATGTTTACAGAGAAAACAGTGTCATTGTTTAGTGCTCTTAATTGACCATCTGCCTGGTAAAGAAATGTCCAAAGAAGGATAAATAAGACTATAGTGCACTTATTTATTTATTTTCTTTGTGCAATGAGTAAATTAGGAAAAGCAACAGCAGATCCAAACTAGACAAGACATTGCTAAATCAGGCTGCAAGTGAAATCATGTCATGAATACATTAACTTTTATTTCTCTCAGTGTCAAGACTCATGTCTGCATCTTCCTCAAAGTTTGTTGGGAAGAAAAAGGAGGCCAGATCTTGGTGGGCACTGTGGAGTTGACAGCATTCATCTTTTAACAAAGTCAAGCATATGCTGCTTTGAGTGCAGCATCTTTGCATGCTCAATGACGTGTTTAATGTCACCTTTCCCACTGTAAATCATCCCTGAGTAAATCCACAAGGGAGAGTGGTACTAGGAATTAAGCAGGAGAGAAATAAAATTCATGACCATGTGGTTCTATCTCAGGGAATTTGGTACGTATTGACAAGAGAGATTCACACCTGACGGGGCCGAGAGCTAATTTGTAGTAGGGTTGTTTATCTTCTGCCTGAAAGGAATACTTTTTCATATTTAATGTGCATTTTCCTCATCTCCATGTGTGTATGTGTTTGTGATTTAGCGTGGCTAAGGGTGCATCTGCTTTTGCTGCTTGGCAAAAATGTAGTTTCAAATTTCAGGCTGATTCAAAATTCTGAGTTTTCCCTATGAAAAAGTAAAGGAGCCACAGTTTGGCCTTCAAAAACCAGGTTTGATGTTTTCATTGCACAAGGCACTGTCTTAGGTAGGGAGTATTTGATCTGCTCTTGCAGCATTTGTTTACAGTCCTGAAATGAGAAATGAAAAAAACCCCAGCAGTATTACCATGCTAAACCAATATGGTAAATGACCAAACTGATCTTTTGTACTATTTGTCTTCCAGCATTCCAGGTGGAAATAAACCAGTACATTTATATGTTGATTTATTACAGTGTGGATTTGGACAAAAAAAACAACAACAAAAAACAAACCAACAAAAAACCAACAGGAAAAAAAAGCAGGAAAAGGAGAAACTAACTAAAAAAGAATTACATTTATAAATAATAATAATTTCTCAAAACATTGCCAGCAAGAGGAGCCCCAGTTCTGCCTCCTCCCTGGTGACTGCAGGGTCCATGTGAAGCTGCCACCACTCAGATGGTGACAGGAAGCCAGTGACAATAGTCATGGCGCAGGTAGGTGAAACTTCCCAATACTTTAAAAGCTGGCAGTGTTTTAGCCATCAGTTCTTCAAAGTGAATTTCTCTCCATAAAACCTCTCCGATGCCTTCACCTGATGGTTCAGGTGCATCATCCCTCGTCCATCTGTTCCTACTGAAACTTTACATTTTTCCATCTCCCCCGGTTGCTGTGCTAAATACTGATCCTGATATTTTTTGTTCCTTCTTCTTCCCTGAGTATTCACTCTTGTGCACGGATTTATTTTTTCTTTGAGTTTTGAGGGGGTACCTCAAAATCTTGGTTTCTGGCCTGATGGCTTTTGAGAAGGGGTGGTAGCTAATGGAGCCCAGCCTACTCATCATTTGTCTTAAAAGACACCAAACAAAACCCAGTGCTTCTAAATTTAGAATTTTCTTATTGTCCCATTTTCAGTAGTGCCAACTGCATTTTTTCAGAAAGCAATGACCCATCCTTCACTTTTTTTTTTTTTTAAGCTTTCCAGTAGGGAATATAACTAATATAATGACTTCAATTCAGTAGGTGCAGAAAGGTGAGAAGTGGGCAGAGCTTCCAGGGTACTGAACCTTTTTCCTGTCCTAGAGACACACACAAAATGATGAGTTCCAAGACCTTTCTTTGACCTCTCCTGACCTGGAACCGATGGAAGTAGTGGGACTGGAAGCCTGCTCAGATATCCTGTGTGGATGAGGTCCCCATTCCCACCCGGAATCAGTTTGAGAAGTGTTCAGTAGTGACTCCTGGCAGGTGGCTTCACAGAGTGCCCCTGTCCCTGCTTGCCCAGCACTGGGGCTGTGCTGGCACCCACGTGTCACTTTGTCCCTGCGTCCCCTCGGCGCGTGCTCTGGAGAACCGAGCAGAGGGAGCGGCTCAGGAAAATCTGATTGACACCGCTAGTTTTTAAGCTCATGCATGTCTAGCTACTTGTTCAATTTGTTTATTCCAGTGGTCTCCTTTATTAGGAGCCTTAGGGTTTTTCTTTTGATTTGGCAGGATGATTATAATGAGAGCTCCTTAGTGCTACTCCACCAGGGTATCTGCCCACTTGCTCTCAGCCTCTGCTGTATAGCTTGTGATTAATGTAAAACAGTCAGATGCCCTTCAGATCAGTCGAATTTGGGGATTCTATTATAAACATGAAAAGCGTGCTGACCGCACAAAGCCCTTGGTGGTACCAATTAAAGACAGCGCCATTCAGCTGGCACTTCTCATGCCGTTGCTTTTTTCCCTTTTTTTCTCTTTTCCTTTCACGGCAGATCTTTTCCATGGCAGTGGTGGCCCCGCTGCCGCCACGCACCTGGGCCGTGCTCCAGCCCCAGGGCACGGCTTCCTTGGCCGGTGGGGAAGCTCCTTGCTCTCCCCTCTTGCTGCCCAGTTTCTGTGCCCCTCAGCTTGTCCTCCAGCTGGCAAGGCTGAGCAGTGGGATTTGAGTCCAGTCTCTGTCCGTGTCCCCGTGCGGGGACAGGCGGAGCTGCCTGCGCTGCCCCCCGCAGAAAGCCCCGTGGTGTCCCCGCCCCGCTGCTGCACAGGCTCCGGGCTGCCACCGCAGATCATTTCACAAATTTCACGGTAAGACCCCAGCTTATCATCATTATCTTTTTATTTCAGTCGGTATTCCAAGTATTCCTTGAATGTCATGAGTGAAGAGCTGGATTACACACTAAGTGTCCGGTGTTAAATCCTATTTACATGCAAAAGTTGTGCCAGTTTACCCTGAGGTTAAATCAGTGCGAACCCCTTCTGTGAGGACTCTTCTCAACTAATGAGAATGACCTCCCATAATTTCTTTAATTAAAGAACAACAACCACCTAAATCAAGATAAAACATCCTTCATATTAAATAAGGTTGGCCAAGCAAATGGGTTTGCATTGCTTGAAGTGCCCATTCCTCTTTTTACTCCGACTGAATCCCACAAATGCTTTGGACAGAGCCAGCCCCAGCCCTGGTTTCTGACTCTGCAGCAGTGACGGGATGCCACACCTGCCCCTCTAAAGGCAGCACAGGCTCTGCCTCGGCCTTTGAGGTGGCCAAGGTCTCTCTCCAACATGCACCCTTTGTGTTAAATCCCGTGCACCGCTTCTGATATTCCACAAATCCATACAAGTTGTCTGGATCGAGGAAAAGCATTTTTTCATGGACGTTACTTCCCCCACCACCACTCCATGTTTGTCAGAAAGGAGTAAAACTGCACTGTATAAAAGCAGAGAGAAAATTCTTTATTTCTGAAATTTTATCTTCCAGAAGCAGGTTTTTCCTTGCGTAAGACTCTCCATGAAACTGAGGTCTTGTAACTTTGATCTGTTCACCCCCTGCCTACAACATAGACTCAATCCCACCTCTTCCTTAATGGACTGTAGGAATTGAGCAAAACTCGTGTAAGAAAAAAACCCAGTATTGGTTCCTTATTTCTCTGCTCATTTCTTAAATTAAAAAAAAGACTTTTAGAAGCCACTTTGAGGACAGTTTGAGTTGTGAAGGCAAGAGCAACCCTCCTTCCTTTCACTGCTGATTCCTGTGTAGGCAGGGATTATGTCACTGTCCCCATCAGGGCTCAGGGGCTGCTGGAAGGGGCTCAGAGCCCAGCAAAGCCAACCAGCAAAGTTACCCTGTCAGGGTGTGCCTGAGTCTGTATCTTGCTGCAACAGAACCTTGGAAACAGAATCACTGTGATTAATCCCAGCTGAAAATGTGGGCAAAACCAGAGTGTGATTTTCTTCTCAATCAATATTATGGAGCTCCCACCGATCTTTTAATAATGTTTTGTTTATGGATGAAAAGATACTGAGGTCCCAGTATATTACAGTCATTCATGTTTAGACCTGTAAATGAACCCCAAAATAATCGTCATATTTTGTTGCCTGCTCCACACATACACTCAGCTTACTTGTATATAAATTAAAGATAAACTGCATTTAATCCTGTTAAGCATTAAAATGTGAGCAAACAAATTGACTAACAAAATACAGGGGGATGGCAGAAAAAGAAAATAAGCTCAGAAAATAATTGGTTCTAAGGAAGTTAATGAAAGTTTGTAGCATGCTTTTTATATGAATAGAGTTCAGAAGAGATTATTTTTTTGAAGTGTTACTCACAAATCTCCCATATCCACAATAGATCTTTTGTTAACTGTACTTGCACATTTATTGTGTACGACAGCCTAATAAAATGAAGTCATTTTAATAAACATTGTATCAGAATATCCTATCTTCTATGTGGCACTGTGAATTTCCACTACTGAAGGAAACATTTAACATTCTCACCATTTTAATACTTTTAATAAATATTTGCAATTCCTGTGATAATGCATAATGGCAGAAAAATGCATTGCCTCCAAAATTTATGTGGCTGCTGGCAGGTGGCCATTTTCCAATTTTCTGTCTCACTAATATACATTTATTATGTATTTCTAAGGGCTTTTCTTTTCAGTATTTGGCTTGCCATAAAATTGCTATTTCTTTTACAAGAGAAAGTGCTCATGACAAAGAAATCTCAATTGAACCCAAACCTGACAACTGGACATCTGCTGGCCAAGCCAGAGAAGAAAAACATTTGCCCATCGTGGTGCTCTGAGTTTGATGCCTTCCCGTCAGCCACAGCCACAACACTTTCGGATCAGAGGCTCGCATTCTGAACTGCTAACAAGAATCAGGCCTTGCTTAGTAACATTTCCTGAAGTGTGACATTGTGTTGCATCATGTTACCCATGACACGACATGGAATAACATCACATTACATGATGGGTTATGACATGGACAAGAAGATGCAAGTTAATACCAGGCATTACATTTTATTTTGTCTAAATTGCAGGAGCAGAGTGTACGATGAGCTGTGAGTGGTCTCTTCTGTGCTGGCTTTGTGCAATTTATACAACAGCCATCCTTATAGTACCTGAGCATCCACCAGCACATAATTAAACCTCTATTGATAGCTGAAATCCTTGAATCTCTCACTAAGCACATACTGTTCTCTGTGTTTAAGTAGCAGCATTCATTTGAAGAGCCAGGGAGCAGGGACTAAGTATGAAGCTTAAACAGGCAATAAGAAGTGGTAAAACTACTAAGATGATGCATTCTTACCCTCTCAATGCAAGGAAGCTGATTTTCTGAAACTCTTTAAGGCATTCACAGCAAAGCAGGGGATATCCTGTACCAGGGAGCATGTGCTTCTCGAGGATCCTTTCTGGTAGCAAATGATGCTCAGAGAGTGTGATTTGTTATCAGAGAGCTATTTGTGATGGCCAAGATAGAAGGGCACTGAATAAATATCTACAGCTCTCAGGAACTGAAACATGATGGTGCAGGAGATGGAAAGAAATATCTCAAATAGGCAGAAGAACAGAACCTCACTACCTAAGGTGACTGCAGATTCAGTTGTTTCTGGTTTTTTTTTTCAAAGCTGTGAAGCAACAGTATAATCCGAATTAATAACATACTGTGCATTAAGTTTTGCAGTAATAAACCTTGATTAAACTAATTCCTGGAATGATAAATGCAGTCCCCCTAGAAGAGGCTACTGTACAAGAGGTTTAATCTCTGATTTGCTGGGGAATTATGGGCAGGTTGCTTCATAGTCTGCATTTTTGGTTTTCCTTTTACTTGACCTATTTTGGCCCCAGCTCAGGAAAGAATCACTGTTTGGGAAAGTGCTTACTGGACTTACTGTGAATGTTTCAGAGCTTTCCTGAATCACCCCTGGACATCCTGCAGCACTGCATTTGGAGAAGACAAAGGCACATTTTTCACTGATGATTATGAGCTTATGCCAGGACCAAAACCTGCAGTTTGGAACTGGCCAGGTAGAAAATTTCTGGGTTTTTTTAAACTTAAAATTTAATGTGCCTAATTCTTGTTTATCAAATCATCTATGTCTCTATTTTGAAGCTAATTCAACTGAATTAGGTGCAAACTTTGCAAATTCTCACCAGAATTTCCCAGCTGTCCAAAAAATTACAGTTAACCTTGAATATCTGCCCAAAAATATAATAGTTTTTAGTAAGTAGTAGGATGTGGCTGTTTGAGCTAACTAACTATATATTTATACAAGTTCATTTTATTAATACATTAATATATAGTTATATAAAATATTTATCATAGTGTGATTTATTATAGGGATTATACATTATAGCATATTGTATAACACAAATACTATTATATTGAAATACATAATTACTATTAGGGATTCAAGAGAAAAAAAAGCCATGTTTTTTCTTTGAAAGGGTAATATTCAAATATTGGGGGACAGATGAAGGGCCCCTCCTACCCTCCTCCTGATACCTAGGTCAGTGACAAAGTGTAGATTCTTTTACATAACTTGTTTCTTGGTCTAATTGATTTCTTCTTCCTGAATTTGCAGCCAGTGCTGCCTTTTCAGAAGTTCTTTGGAACCTTGCTGCCATGTGAGGCTTTGTTGTGCTCAGGCCATCTCACACTGGAGACGTGTCTGAGCTTCGTTTGCATTTGTTCTGTGAAGGGGAGGACACGAGGCTTTTGGTCACTCGTGTTCAATGTGGGTTGATAAGAACCAGATTATTTGAAGAAATGGAGAAAAGCAGATTAAAGATTTCCTGTCCCCTCATGGCCAGTTTTCTCTTAGATGAAATGAAGGATTTGTGAGTGGGCACAAGGGAGTGATGAAATCATGTTTCTACCAGAAAGTTCAACTCTATCGGTGGGCTGCATCTTAGCATTTTTGATAAAGATTGTCTTCTGAGAAGAATTCATGTATTTCTTACTCTTGCTGCTGATTTCATCCATGTCAGTGAGTTTAATTTGCTTGCAAAAGATTTCTCAGAAGTAACTTCCCCTTCCAAAGGGTAGCCATTAAAAAAAAAGAAAATAAACAAACCCCCACAAAAAGAAGCAAAGAAAAACACCTGACAACAGGGAAAACTGTGGCAGTTCTCCATGAATCTTCCTAAGCTCATACATTTTATAAGTATTTAATGTGATACCTTGTAGGAATAGACAGCAGCAGGTGACTGCAGTAACTTTGAAGAACAGCTTTTTTCTGTCACTTCTTTTCCAGCGTGGCCCAACAGCATTCCTAACAGAAACCACTTGCACAGCATCCCCATTTCTCTCAGGAAAATCAGTATAGATTGGTAATAATGCAGAGCAACGGACAATTAAAAATTAATAGCAAAATGATTACATTATTCTCTTCTAGCAGAAAAAAACCCTCTACCCTACAACAAAGGCCTTTAAAGCACTTTGGCTGTTTTCCAGAAGAGCTGATTAATAGTGCACCTAGCAGTGCTGCCCGCCCTGGCAGGCAGGAATTGCCGAGTGTCCGTCGAGGCTCTGCTCCTTCGCCGTGCCCTCGGAGCGCTGGTGGCACCCGCCCGGAGAAGCTGCTCAGCTGGCAGCAGCAGGACAGGGCAGTCCTTTGGATTATTGCAGTCATCTGTGACATTCCAAGTGAGAGACAGTGCGTGGGGAAGGCAGGAGAGAGAGGAGTTGCTTTGCTCGACTCCGAAACAAAGGCTTTGCAGTGTTACACAGATTATTCTGATCACAGAAGTATCCTGCATTAGGGCTTTCAGCCTGAGATAATTGACCTTGACATTGCTCTCAGCTGTGGGCACAGAACTCTTGGTGCAGTGACTTACCTTGAAGAACAGCCTGCAACTGCACAGAATATTTACTGACTATCTTCTTCTTTTTTTTTTTAATACTTGAAAACTGTGCACTGCAAGGACAAGTAGGCAGAAGTGTAGTGAGGGATGGAAGGTATTTTATGTGGATGAACACATGAAGAGGTGATTATGTATTGCTAAAAGTCTAATCCCTGGATAAACTACAGTTTGCTATTAATTCTTTGGACTTGCTTAGCTGCTACTTAACATTTCCACGACTTAACAATTATATTCTTGAGCTAAGAGTAACTTTTCAACAAAATGTGTAGGGATTAGAAACATTGATAATTATATTAATTAATATTAATGGGAGTGACAATATTTGTAGTCATATGACAAACATAAGGAAAGCAGGGCTTTAATTTTATCAATTAATTCTGTTTCTAATTGCTTTCACTGTTCAATTGTCAGAACGTGTTCTCCTTGCAACAAGGAACGTGTTAAGCAGGAAAAGCACGGACCAGAATTGAGGGGAAAGAGGGCTCTGTGTTTGTAGATGGTGCTGTCTGTTATCCAGAAGCATACGAGCCTTCTCTGTGGGCTTTGGATTTTCCCTCTATTTATTGTAAATGCCAATCATCTGGAGTAATGGCTTCAGTCTCATTGAGCTGGGTTAGTAGGCAGAGAGGCAGGTCAGGAGCAGGGAATGCCACCGATTGAAGAGCTCTCCAAATTATCAACTGTCCTTCTTCCCACACCTCCCATAGGTGCAGGATGAGCTCGGGACAGCAAGGCAAGCAGGCCTCAGAAAAGGGAGCTCAGTGTGTGTATCTACAGTGACTCCTCAGATTTAGTACCTTTGATGGGCTCCAAGTTGTCTCTGGAGGAAGGCAGGGAGCTGCAGTCCATTGGCGTTAATCCTTCCCTGTGCTCCCGTATCTTTATACTGCTCCACCAGCTCCACACTGCAGTAAAACCAACACAATCCCCCCTCTGCTCCCTGGTGTGAGGGAGATCCCTCCCCAGGCCCCTTGCTGAGCGCTGCAGCTGCCACAGAGGCTTCCTGGCACCAGGAGCAGGGCAAACCCTCCCTGCAGATGTGTCCAGAGCCCTGAGATGCTGCTCCTGCTTGATGTCCCCCAGGCTGGGGGTGTGCAAACCCCAGCCCTAGGGGTGGAGGCCTGAAAGTCCCCATGTCCTGAGACTGCTCTCAGTGCAGTGAAGTTTCCCCCTGCACAGAGCCCTCACCACACAGCCATCCAAGAAGCCAATAAATAATGATGCTCTCCTGGGGCAGCTGCAATAAACAATGCTGCCAGCTAAGAATGGTGCCTTTGATGGCTCTGCAGGCGAGAGCTCAGCCATCTCTCAGCTGCTGAACCCCAGCTCGCTGCCCTCGCAGGCTGTGCCAGCTGCTCCTGCAACGCTTCGGGGGCTGCTCTTCCTCTCAGCTCCTCCTCAGGACTGGGCCCCTGCAGGGCTCTCAGGCTCTCAGCGAGCCCTGTACAGGTAAGGGACGCTGTCACCCAGCACAGGCTGCTTTAGTGGCCTCGGCTTCTCCCAGATTACCTGGGAGAAGTTGCTGCTGCCTGCTCAGCTGTGCAGGTGTTGGTCTCTACTGGCCTGCGGAGTTCCTCACCAACACCCCAGTAAACCTGGGGGACTTGCTGATGAGGATGAGGGAATACCCCCAGTTCATTTGCTTCTTGTGGGCTGGAGACCCTGCGCATGCCATTACCCTCCTGGTGGACATGCAGTGCTGATCCCCAGCATATCTGCATCTATGCATATTTTTAGGATAAAATTAGGAAGCACAACTCCATCTTGTTGTGTGAGCCACATCACTGTCAAAAGGCACTGTCAGGGCAGAGTCACATCTGTGCTGGTATAAACGTGGCTTCTTCCCTCTATCCTCTTCAGGGGACAGAGTTCAATGTGAGCCCCTCTGTGTTTGTTTCCACTGCTCTGGGCTGGACCTGGGAGCCTTTGCTTTTCCCCTCAGGAAGCACAGGTTTAACGTATCGAACACACCAGAATTGCTTAATGAGTGCTCAGTGAATATTAATAAAAGTTGGCACGTGACTCAGGCTACAATGGCTGAGAAGTTTGAAAGCTTTGGTTCAAGATTACAGGAGGCTGTGAGAAAATATGGTATCCAGCAGCTAGCATATAGTGTGGATATTTCACTATCCAGGGATCTCTAATTACTAATAATGTACAGGAACAGTATGATATGTCCTTACAATTGCAGAATCCTTTTCAAAGATAATCTTTAATAGTTTATTTGACAACCTGTAAAATTATAGAAAATTATTAGTCTTGGGAATTACAAAAATCCCCATAGTACAGTCAAACAATAAAATTATAATTACCTGTGGGTAATTGAAATTTAACTGTTTTTTTATTGTATATTACACATCAATAGCAACATAAGTTCAAGAGTATCCCCCTCCCCTCCCTTTTCTTTTCCCTACAGAAGTGGGGAAAATGGACAACCCTGCTGGTATCTTGTGAGCCCTTGTCACAGAACAATTTCGATTAAAGCAGTATGTTTGAGACTGTCATTAGACCTGCATTAAATTACATATCTGGAATGTTAAAAATAAAGAGTACTGAAGCTTATTCACAGCTGCCTATGGTAAAGTATGTAGTCAAGGTTTTTATTATCTTTGAAGTTCTTATTTTTCTCTTTTCTAAAACTTATTGTTTCATCAAACAAATACCTAGCACATTTAAGAACAGTGTGAGCACACGAGCAGATAAAGCATTAGCGTGTTTCCATTCTGTGCTCGGTTGTATTGTTTAGTACTAACAGTGGTAATTTATCAATTATACAGGAGGGAACAAAGCCCTTCAGTGTCTCACAGCTCCAGAAGTACCTGCTACAAGGCTCAAAGCTGGGGACCCTCCCAGACCTCGGGAGGCCCTGAGCATTTGCAGGACCAGGATTTGCCTTGTCCCCTTGCAGTGACCCCATGGAGGCTGCTCAGTACTCAGCTCCAAGACTTCCACGGCTTTTTTCCTAGACCAGGAAAATTACAACCTTTTTTTCTTTCTGACCCAAGGACCTTGATAATGAGACATCACAGCCTGTTCTTGTGTAGTCCGTGAGACCATCCAGTCCTTCTTGTCATGTTATGATGGCTTTAGAGACTTTCACACCAATCTGAAGGACAAACCCCAAGCTTTTGGATGTTGCTCAGCCAGGACAAACACCAAAGCATAGTATGTTTGACAATTAATTGTCTATGCAGCAGCTTTGTTATGCACTGCTGAGATGCACAAAATCCTCTACAGAAGGATCAGACTGGCTACTTTCACTTGATTCTGTAAAGTGCTTTGTGATCATTATATGAATATAACAGCACAAGTAAAAATACCTAGTTTTCATTAAGAGTTTCAATTAAAGTGCTAAATACACAGATTTTATCATGAGAGAGGCATCACAAAGACTGAGCACAACATAATGGCAAGCCAGGTATTGTTATGATTATCATTACTATTATTTATATATGATCACCAAAGTACTAAGTGAAGACTGGGAAATGGAGTTCCTGAGCCCCAAAGAGCTCATAGTAACAGCTGTTTCTGGAGGATGCAACAATAGCAGACCAGCTCTGCTTCATGGAACAATTAATGGTGCATACAGCCCCGTCTGGAAATTCCTGATCCTGCATGGGTTTTCCCATTTTCAAAGATCAAAGAAGGTAAAATTTCAGTTGGATCCTGCCTTTTTTATTCTGGTCCTTCTTACTCTTCCTCCTGCCTCTTTTCTCTGCCTGTTGGTGTGAAGGGCACCCCTGCACCTTAGAACTGTCATCTGTCTGTTTATCCAGCAAAGCAGCTGCAAACTCCTCATCCAAGTGGTATTTGAATGCCTTGGCAAGGGAGAGATACCTGCCTTCCTCACTTGTCCTTCCCATTGGAGATTTTCAAGTGTCTTGGCCTCCTAAAAGCTGAAGTGGAGCTTTTGATTGAGATTTAAACCGAGTATGAATCTTTCAGAAGCAGGAAGCCCAAGAGGGGCTGTGTCATCAGAGCAGTTAACAGGCTGAGCTGCGCAGAGCAGGGGCAGGGCTGGCCCAAACCCCAACGGGGTCCTTTCACCAAAGAGCCTAACCTCCTGTCACACACAGAGCTCTCTTTGGCTTTGGCTGTTCCCCAGTCCTGACCCTTGACCAACACCTGAAGGCTTACAAGAAAGTTTTTCTCCATCCTTATCTTGACCATCATTCCTTGGCAGATTCCAGCTGCTGAGCTGAGCTCAACACCCTAAAAAAAAAAGAACTGGGGGAGTTGTTTCTTGTAGGATTTATATAGATGGGATGCCAGGAAGTTAAATCTTCCAACCACTACAGTGCACCACAGTGTAAGACAAAGAGCAGGAGATAAATTTTCCTGCCTTTGAAATTCCAGCTCATGTCACTCTCTGAGCTAATTTTTCCATTTTGACTCTGGTGACAGGAGCTATTCCAACGTGAGCCTCTTACTCCACACTGCAGTGCAGGGATGAAGCTAAGGATGAGCAATTGGAGCACTGTCAGGATTACACCCAGGTCAGATTTTTCATTCTGCTAAAAGTTGCTTTTTTTGACACGGGAATCAGGAAAATACATTGATGCAACATGTTGAAAAGGACCAAAAGGTTGTTATTTGCTCCCACCAATATAGAGAGACACAACCCTCCTGTAAAGGGAAAATATTTTCCAGTGAAAACACAAGCTTTGACACTGAGTGCAACATAATGAGAGGGCCCAAGAGGGGCTTTGGGGAGCTCCTCAGGGAGAGGGGGCTTTCTGTGGACTTTTTTGCTCCTGTCTGTAGGGTGAGCTCACAAATGTTTGGGTAGAGAAGGCTGCAGGCTTCCAAATTAAAAAATAAAATAAATAAAATAAAAGGGATTGGCTATTTTTCTTTCTCATGGATGAGGTTATAAGGTTAATAAAAGAGTTAGTCCCAGCCTGCTCTGCAAAAAGGAACAGCTCACATTTGTGAGACTTCAAAAGGCTTCGGAGTGTCTGTGTATGGATATTGTTATTTCCTGTCAGGGCTATCCCAAGAAGATGGGGGCTGGGAGCTGATTTTTGGAAGAAAAGTTTGGCCTTTAACTAAATCAGCTGGAGTGAAAATAAAAAGGTTAGTATAAAATTACTTTGAGAGTAAACGCCAATTCAATAAAATTCTGGGTATTTTTGTTTCTTTTTTTTTTCTTCCTGTGACAATCTAAAATTAAAACTTACTACAGAGCAGTGGAGCTGACCAGAGCATTTCAACTAGACAGCCCAGAGAATCTAGTTGTGTTTTTTTTAAAAAAAAATCATTAAATTACTTTACTTTTTAAATATGTTAATGGTTTCAAAGGAAAAAAAAGTCAATTTAGGAAACATTCAGCAAATTAAAACAAAACAAAAAAAAAAAAGGAAGTATAGTAGGGAGAAAAAATGCTATCATTTTACTGAATGGCTTGGTGGAAACATAAGAGGACCTGGAGAGCATTCTGCCTGACAAACAATCTCGTATTGAGACAGGGGCAGTGTGGCCCAAGCTCTCTTGCTGAGTCTTTAGTCAGCAGACAAACACGTTAGCAGGGGTGCTGCTGCCCTTTTTTAGAAGTGCAGTTTTTGGCAGCGCTGGGGATTTGCTCCGCCTGCTCCGCCGTGCTGCTGGGATGGCAGCAGGCCAGGGCAGAGCCGCGGCAGAGAGGGATCAGTTCCAGTGTGGGCTGTCCTCACCAGTGCAGGACACACCTGAGCTCCGGCCCCTGGCTGTGCAGCAGGGCTGGGACCCTCCTGGTGCCTGTCCCCAGGCACCTCTGCCTCGGGCCCAGCCGATCCAGCACCAGGCAGTGATTTACAAGGAGAGCTGGGTGTCCATTTGCTTCCCACCATTGAGGGAATGATTATGGCATAGCATAGAAAATTACCTCAGGCCTTGACAGGCTTTTCTGGAGAAATAAATTCCACAGCCTGGGTTCCTTATATCCTTCCCTGGCTTGGTGTCCCCCTGCACAGCTGAGGGTCCATGCTCAGGCATGGTGAATGTTACAGTCGGTATCCCTTGGCAGAAAACTGTGCTGCAATTCCTTTTTTTCTACTTTTCTACCTCTTGCACGAGGCTCCCGTGCTACCAGCTAACCATTTCCTATAAGAAAATGGCATTGTGTTAAAGTTATATAGTGTATCATATTAAATTTTATAACAGTGCTTTGTGTTTTGAAAAGACTTTGGGGGGAAACAGCATCAATCAGGGAACCACATTTGACAGACTTGGAAGAGGCCTCCTGGGTCATTTTGTCCAAGACCTCTATGAAGCAGGAAAGCTTCTGCAAAATACCTTTCCCATAAATGTATCTAACCTTTCCTTAAAGACACTGAGTGATTGTGCCATAAATACCTCAAGCAGCTAAACCAGTCTGATTGACCTTACGATCAGAAAGTGTCTCCTAATACTGTAGAGAAAGTACAATTTTCCATTCTTCCAGCCACAGCTAAGCAAGAAAAAAGGGCAAATACACAGTAATGGCCAACAATACAGACTGCAAACAGTTTTACTTTCACTTTACTGCCATCACGTACCATAAATCTGGATGTACCCACTGATACTTGGTTTCCCAGTGTAGTGTCTATGATCCTTGCAGTATCCATCTCACTTTGACTTTTGGAGAGCCACCATTACAGAATGTGGAAATAAGGAAGATGGACTAGCAGCACTTTCTGATTCAGGAAGCCATTTGAAACCCGATGCTGTGTAGTTAAAGTATTTATTTCTCTTCTCTATTTATTAGAATTTGTGAGGTGTTTCTTGTCAGGGCCATGGGACTAGAGGATGCACAGGGCTTTCCACAGCTCTGTCAGAGTGTCAAGGAATAATTTTTATTCTCTCCCAATAATTGTGTACATTGAAAAATAAATACCAGGTAGTTTGGCTGTTTGTTGCTGCAATACCAGTGCCTTGTGTGCTGCTCTGCCTTCTTTTTCTCAGTGAGTATTAGGAGAAGTGTCATTTTGGGTAGATGTGTTATTAAATCACAGACACACTCATTGCGGAGAGCTTCCTGAGCTGCACATAAACTATCTTTGGCTTGGATTTTTTTTTTCTTTTTTGTTTTTTTTTTTTGCAAGCACAGAAGAAGGTGACAAAGCTGAAGGCCAGTTATTCAACCACCTCTTTTCATCAGGTGTCCCACAGTTGTACTTCTCCCACACAGAAGTGCTGCAAGATGGGACAGGAAAACAAGGCCTAGGAGCAAAAGACACAGAAAATATAAGATAATTTAGAAAGAATATGGTGATGCTGGGTTTGAAGAAACATCAGTGGCTCTGCATGTCCCTGCCCACACTTTTTTGCTGTGTCTCCCTCACGCCTTATGCCTTTGTGCCATTTCAGACTGGCACTCACCTGTGGGTCTCAGCTCAGTGCTCATCATTTCATCAAGGCCTTACATAAGCCCTGAAAAAATACAGACATTTTTTTTTTAAGGCCTTTTCTATAGAGTTAACTAAATGCCGTCCTTTCCCTGATTTGCAAAGTTGTAAAATATTTGTCTAGTATTTGTCTAGTATTTAGCCACATAGAAATATGTGAAATTACACTAGAAATACTCCTCATCCAGTTGTTAAGGGCAGAGGCTGCAGAGATTGCAACCATTCAAACTGGTAGTGTAAAACTGTAAAATACCAATGCCAAGAAAAACACAAATACTGACAGACCTTTTGTTTATTGTTTATATTCTCTTCAGCCACTTCTTCCCATGGCATCACCAAATCAGGCTCCCCTCATCACCACAGAGTCGAGACAGCCCAGCTCACCTCTCACTCTGCTCCTGTCTGAAATTCCAGCTGGAAGAGCAGCCCTTCTCTGCTTGGGTGAGTTGAACCCCCACGGCATTTGCTTCCATGGGATCCTGGTACTCCAACCCACATGAAGAAATCAGATCCTCCTGCTGACCTGCTCCAGCCCCTCGTATTCCCCATTTTCCTCTCAGTGCTCTCCATCCCCTATATTGTAATTACTTGTTGAGAGAAGAGAAGCATATTTTATTATTTTATGTTAGAAAGGAAATGAAGGCAAAGAGGGCTTTTTTTTTGTTCTTTTATCATTGTTCTTATTATTGAGAGAGGGTTTGTTTGGGGTTTTTTTTCAGTACAGACAAGTTCTAACCTGTACGTGTATGTGCTCTTAGGTAGTCCTGAAAATAAAAAGCACATTTGCATCATGTATCTTAAAGTAAAAAAAAAATTATATATCATAGAGATTTTCTGATCCTGTTCAGTGCACAAATGCCAATATAGGGTTCTATCTTGCAATCCATTTTAATATTTACAACAGAACATGGCATATCATTTAATTTAAATTTGCAGCATGCTCAGTGTAATTAATGCTGTGCAGTGCCTAGAAAATCCTGATTTCTTAATGTGATACAATGCTTGCATGCTGAGAGCTTTTTTTTAAAACTGCTGTATCATTTTGGAGCATTAATGGGGAGGCACTGCCATTAAACAGGAAAAAAAGAGCCAAGGCCACTTGGTCTTTATGAAACTTCCGTGCAGCTCCCCAAAATATGATGCAAAGTACAGGTTTGTTTTAGAAGAGGAGGAGAGTCAGAGATTTAATTTTCCCTTGACACAGCATGATGCCTGAATAGCCAGACAGCTATTCCTAAATTATGTGCATTTCATTCCTAGGAGCTGTGAGCATTTTGAATGGGCTGTTGTTAAATACAGTACACAAGCATAAATACTCCAGGGAACAGCTAGCTGAAATTTTGGCATGAGCAGAAATCTGATGTAGTATCTGAGCATGTAATAATAATGCATATTGATTTGCTGGGAGTGCTGGGAGAGAGGTTTGGTATTCTGGGATGAGAACCGTTAAACTTGGGAACATCCTGTGTGGTGATAATGTGCTGTGGTGTTTGTGTGCTGTGGGCTTGGCAGGGACAGAGAGGTTCACATGACTTGGAGACTGGCAGGGTTCTCAGTTCTGGAACCAAACACAAGAAACTGAGTGCATGACAAAGATATTTATATATTGTATATAAATGAAGCATGGGGAAATGGGAACCAGAAAGGAGATGTGTTTGGCAAGAAGGGTTGGGACCAAATGCCCTTCAAGGTCAGGAGCTTTACTGCCATGGCTGCCTTGAGCTTGGGAGTGAGTTTACTTGCTTTAGGGGGCAGGTCTGTGTTTTACTGGTGCAAAAAGAAGAGAAAAGGGAAAAAAAAACCCAAACAACATTCCCTATAATTTTGCAAGGTATCAATTTCTACTAGACTGTACTATAAAAGCACTTCTTATAGACCTGTTGATAGCAAAACAAATTCTTCAAGTCCTCTAAATAAATCTGTTCCTATACATAATGCTTCAGCTTCTCTGTTCTCATCTGACACCTGACAATTCCGCCTTCAGAGTAATTGGTCCTGCTTTGAACCCCTGCAAGCACTGTGGGAGGAGGGTGGGCACTTTATTGACTTGGATTGATTTTTGTCGGAAGCACACGAGACAGACTCGGTATCCGATGTCGCACCTGGGATACATCACACTCCTCAGGAACATCTGCAGGCCACGAGGAGGGTTCAGGAGGATGTGGAGGAGGCCCTCAAACGGCCCCATCCCGCCAAGTGGGCCCTCTCTGCATGGTCACCTCGGAGAGAGGCACCAGCCAGGACCACCTTCATCAACCAGGTGGGAATTTCAGGGGTGCTGCCATGGCTTTTGTGGTGGAAGCCATCCCAAGCCACGGGCTGTCTCCACAGGCAGGAACCAAGGGGTTATCCCAGTGCAGGTTGGCCAATGTGTTGATCTCTTCACACTGTGGTGTCAGGCCTGAAGAATGGGATGCTGGGATGAGGGGTTGGACATTTCCATGCCCGGAACTGTGTTTTCCAGTGCTCTGGCAATTACAGAGCCTTACCAGACAGGACAGTGAAAGGATTGAACCGGCTGCTTGGTTTGGGACAAAAAAAGTGTCAGTGATATTAATAGCTCTGAGCTCCAGTACAGACCAAAAAAAACCCAGGGAAATGGCAGAACAAAAGGAGACAGAAACAAGATGGCACTGAGGGTCTCCTCACCAGGGATGCTGATTAAGATGTGAGGCGGGGGCTGTCCCGCCCGTGTGCGGGTTTGGTGATGGAAATCTCCCTCCTCCCGCTGTCTTCCTCCCTCATCCATAATGAGGGAAGGAATAACTTTGCAGCACACTTTGCATTGGCATTGCATGCTAACTTCATTACTGTTTGCAACAGCCTGTGCAATCCTCAGAGGAAAGGAATAATAACAAAGAAAAAAATGATAATTACCAAGCACATAGTTTTCATCTATAATCTTCATTTCAGGATTCACTATTCCTGATGTCAATATTTTATAACGGAAGAATGAGATATGCTAAGTTTCTGTTTGATGGAAGTAAATTCAGATTTAATATTGCCGAGGAGCTGAATTTTTAATGGAGCAGAGCAGTTTGCAGCCATTGCAGCCCCTGTTTGCGGCTCCTGCCGCTCCTTTGTACCGGCTCAGCGACGTTCCCATGACCGGACAGAAACAGGGAAAGGAGCTGCTCTGGATTTGCAGTGGGGTGACAGTACTTTGTCATTTAGCTCTGTCACGATAATTGGGAGTGTCACACAATGAAGCAACATGACACACCCCCGGTAAATGAAGAGTTTTCAAAGTGATGTACAGCCCCTGTCAACTGCCACAGCTTTTGTTTGCTCGTGGAGCCAGGCGGCATTTCCAGGAGGAAAACCTCACCGGACAGGCACCCTTGGAAAGTTTGTTGTGAATTGATTTCCTCTGTGTTTTTGTGAAATGGAATAGATCCTATGAACAGGAGAATACCCCCTTTTATCACACACTCCCAGCTTCCAACCTGCTGCGGACTTTCCACAAACTCTTTAGGAATTTACCTCTTTTTGTTAAATTGGGTTGGATCTCATTAATAAAAGAATGGTATAATGGAAAAGAGTTTCTAAAATTATACTGTAACCTAGAATTGCAGGATTCAGCTTTCTCTGCCTGAAGAAAAAAAATTCTGAAGCATTAAACTTACTTTATCAAGCATTGCACCTGACATGCTCTCATAAATTTTACATACATTTTAACTTATTTTAATATTATGCAGGCTTGGTTTAAAATATTCCCATGAAGTACCTAAAATGAAGCTGCTCAGCCATAAATTAGAGCTAAAAAAATACTTGTTCCCCCCCCCACCCCGCCCCGCTCCATCAATATTTCTTTACTTAAAATCATGTGTTGTATGTAAGTTAAATTTTCCCTTGCTGAGATACTTTGTATATCTTAATAGGAACTACCACAGGCCCAGGGAGCTGTATTTCTGTAGGGTTACATTTACTTTTTTTTTTGCTTTTTTAGAGGTGTCTTGCCTAAAAGCAGTCAGCAGTAACCCTTTGCATGCCACAGTGCAGTTAGGGCCAGGGTCCACAATTAAACATGAGGTGATGTATATCCGTATGTGTATCTGTGTGTGTGCGTGTATATATAGATATAAATACACATTTATATCACAGAATCACACAGAATGGTGTAGGTTGGAAGGGACCTTAAAGCTCATCTCAAGCTCCCATCTCCTGCCATGGGCAGGGACATCTTCCAGTATCCCAGGTTGCTCCAAGCTGGCCTTGGACACTTCCAGGGATCCAGGGGCAGCCACAGCTTCTCTGGGCACACTCTGCCAGGGCCTCCCCACCCTTACAGGGAAGATTTCTTTTCCTAATAGCCAATTTCCTCTCCATCTGAAGCCATTCCCCCTTATCCTGTCATACCAGGTCCTTGGAAATAGTCTCTCTCCGTATTCTGCTGCAGGCTCCCTTCAGGTACTGGAAGGCTGCAGTGAGGTGACTCCAAAGCCTTCTCTTTTCCAGGCTGGACAATCCCAATTCTCTCAGCCTTTCCTCACCCTCTAATCATCTTGCTGGCCCTCACATGTATATATATATATAATTTTTCTCCAGGAGCAGCCCTGTAGCAGCCCCGCTGAGTTTGGATGGGCAGCCGCCGGGACAGACGGACGGACACTTCCCAGGGTGACAGCCAGGGCTGCCCCCTCCTCCGGCCAGCAGGTACATCCCCGACAGCTCCTCACAAAGCTCCATTTGTGCCCCGATTTCTGAGGCCGTTTCAAAGCCCCGGCTAAATTACACAAACATTTGGTCATAGACATAACAGGCCTGTTCTGCAGCGCTGTCAGCTCGTTGCCTCCCAGCCCCAGCACACCCTGCGTGTGTCTGCCGGGCCATACTTGGGCAGCGCCGTGTCCCAGACACTGCAGTGATTATGTCTGGATGCTCCTTATCTGATGGAAAAGCCGGCAGTGCTGCACATCTGTGCTCCGAGGCTCCGCTGCTGCACTGCCACGCCAGTATTTATTTTGCTTCTGCGAGTTAGTTTTCCTTGAGAAGCAGCGGGGGCCTTCTTCAATGAACTGAAAAATGTGTATTGTATGAAGGTCTGTGGAGGGTTTGCACCGTAGTTCAGTGGGCAAATGTGAACCCAGGGGATGACATTTCATTTAAACATTTGGTTTACATCTTTACATGCCAAAAATATTAATGTCTTGACTTTAGCAAACTGAATTCAGCACTTTTTTTCTTTTTCCCCTTAAATGAAGTAATTATAGCCAAAACACTCTGTGGGTATTTGTTCTCCCTTCTCAAAGGTGGAGTTTCACACACGAACATTTGGTTTTGGGGCTGGAATTGTCAGTAGCTGCTCACTTGACACTTTCCCGCTAGTTTGTGTTGGAAACCACCAGGAGTTTCTTTCCTTGTGTTTATTGTGTTACCCTCAGCCCTTTGATCGGGACATCTTGGATAACAGCAAAGTCTAGCTCAGCGCCTGTTCGCTATTTAAAAAAAGTGAAGAATATGGTTTCTATCAAAGGATCTACAAAGACACTTAATGTAACTGAGAAGCAGAAGGGCATTTATGGAAGAGCATCTGAATGTCTTCTTCACATGTAATTGCATCAGGAATTCTACATTAACATGCAAGTGCTGTCCAAAGGGAGAAAAAAAAAAAAGCTTATTTTTAGGTAGAAGCCCTCAGTGGGCAGTAAATTACCCATAATCTCCCCCAAACTAGCAATTAGCCCTGTTTGCTGACTACCTGAATTGTTTCACAGTAGTTCAGCACAGTCTTACCAGTTATCACCATACTTATAATCAGAGATTCCGTGAATGATTCCCGCAGCTCCACATACTGCCTGCCTAAGGTCAGCCATAATAACAAATACATTTTATTTGCTTCTTTTGGCCCTTTGGAGCTGTTTTCTCAGGCTGCAATATGTGAGGAGAGCTGGCGTTGCCCTGCTGCTCAAATGGCAAGAATGTGAACAGAGAAAGCAATTCAGAGAGGTAGGTGTGCTTTGGTATTAGTTAATATTCATCTGCTTGTGTTATTTGTTACTTATTCCCTTATTAGCAGCCAGTCCTGCTCAGAGAGAGTGAACTTGCTCCCCACTGCTGGGGTTTGTTCCTAAGAAGTTCTGACACTGAAAGACGTTTTTCAACACAAGCCTACAACTGATGAGTGGAAAACTGGAAAGTATGGAAACAAAAACCTATGGATTTTTTTCCTTAAGGCGGCTGAGCAGTTTTTTTCATATCCCCAAATACCCATGCTTTGCCAAAATAGTAACTGAGCTTGGAAAACAGTAGCTACGTTGCCAGCTTTAGCAGTAGAAACAATCATGGGCCTACACACGCACACAAATACAAGCACACATCCTAGGAGCAGCATCAGGTTTAAAGAAAGAAAACCAAGGGGAAATGGAGCTGATGAAGTATTTGAAACAGAGAAACAGGAATATTTGGCCCCTGAGCTCTAGAGGTATATTTTTAAGTACAGTGCACACCTTGGTGAGGAATGCTTTAATTTGCATATTATTTCTCAGGCAAAACCCAATTACAGCAACACAGTGGCACCATTTAAAGCCCATTTTCAGTGCTGGTTCTGTCACATTACAGAGACACAGAGTTGTATTCCTGCCTCTGATCGATGGATCATGTGAAGGATATGGAACAGGAATTCATGCTGAAGAGGAACAGCTAAAGAGTGGCTCTCCTTTGCAAGCGCACTCTAGGAAGCAGAAATTGGAAAGATTGCTTTTGCCTGCTCTATTTAAAATGTTTCAGCTTCTTGTTTCACAATCAGGAACATCAGCTCTGTGAGCAGACAAACTGCCTACAAAGCTACTACTACAAACTTCAGACCAGTTCTTCAAAAGAAGAACTTGTTTTCCAGAAAAAAAGAGAAAAAAATCTTGGGGTTGAACACTTTCCACCCTTACCACTCAAGCCTTGACTAAGGAAAGTACAAATAAACTGATCCTGAATTAAGTCATCCTCCTTGTGAGCACATACCTGGCCAAGGCAGGCAAAAGCAGATTGATGACCCAACAAAGTTCACCTTGTTTTCTGAGTTGAAAGCTCATGCTGTTTCCTGGCAGAACAGGCATGTCAGGCCTGCAATAACCACTTGCTACCTTGCTTCAGTCAGCATTAAACCCAGCACAGTATTAACATCTTGGGGAAAATCCAGCTGGAAATGGCTTTCTGGGGGGAAAAAAAAGGAAAGGGAGGTGACTGAATACCACAACCTATGTTTGTTTACTTATCGATTTCACAGCAATTTTAAGGAACCTGGAATTTCTCCCATACCTGAAAATGTTTTATTTCCAACAATGTTGGAAATGTTTTATTTTCTGTTAAAATGCAGAGCTGAATTCCTGTCCAGAAAGAAGTGGTGAAGAACAGCCATGCTTCACCTGAAGGTAAATAGATCACCTGGTCTGGCAGAGGTTGGGCTTTCTGCTTGGTTTTACTTTGCAGGAGCTTTTTGTGGGCACATTTTCCCATGCCCAGTGCAGTGAGTGACACTCCTGGGACAGAGCCATCACTCCTGTGGCACCTGAATGGTCAGAGCATTCCCAAACTGGGATTCAGAGCAGCCCCATTGGGATGTGGGGCAGTTGTGTTTGTGCCTCAGGGAGGTGAGGTTGGCACACAAGAGCTGAACTTCAAGAATTTGCTCTAAAAATTTATAATTTGCTCTGATCTTTTTTCTTTTCTGAAGCACTGGTAAAGTTTGAAGATGATCTCTGCTACAAAAACCTATGGACTAGCTGAGTGTACCCTTTACTGATGGTTCACCCTAGAAGCTCACTGAGCACTTTTTGGAGACTTTCAGCACCTCCAAAGTATTTCTGGAAAGAAAGCAAACGATCCAGGGTTTGGACACTGGGCTCTTAAATTACCAAAATATTTATCACTTAATCTGGAAACCACTTTGCCAAAAAACTGGGCTATGGCAAGGGCATTTGGCACTGGACTAATTTCTGATGAAGTTTTAGGAGCAGGCTGTAGGTTCGTGTTCAGTGATGCTTCAATGCAGTGCCCTGGCCAGCTCCATCCTGGCCCGCAGCTGCTGGGATCAGGCTCTGCCAAATTCCTGTCACCTTGGGCTTCGTTAGCATGTGAAAACAGAGCCCTCTTGGCTTTGTGTCTCACTGAAAAACAAACCACCCAGCCCTCCCTTTGGCCAGGGGAGTGGGGCTGCCTCGTGCACTCGACTTTAAGAGGAGTTGGACATCAGTTCTTTACGTTCGTTTTTTTTTACTACAGCTCTTAAAAGATCACCAGAGTGAAGGTTCCTGTTTACAGTGGTGGGGAGGAGCTCAGGTAAGTGCTCATAAAGGGCCCAGAGCAGTGGCAGATGAGGGACTCAGCAGAGTGAGGAAATACTTTATAGTTAAGCTCTTAACTAAGGATTCTGCATTTTGGAAGAATAAAGTCCTGCACTGCCACATGAAATATTTCCTGTGCATTTCAGCAGGCCAGGGGTTGCATTTGCTACCTCCAGCCATTCTAACAGTGAGTGAACCAGAGCACTTAAAATGTTTGCAGAGAGAAGTTCTGAACAAATAACACAACTAATTTAAATGGAGAAACTTCCCTAAGTCACATTCATTGAATCAGGGAAAAGAACCAGCCCCAAGTAAGCAGTCTGTGAGCACAGCACCTGTTGTTTGCTTCACAAACACCATGTCTCAGAGGCAGGAAATGTTACCCTCCCTCCACTAAAGACTTTGGGAATAATGATGTCTAATTGAAAAAAAAAGAATTTAAAAATCACAGTCTGTTCATGGACAATGTGAATGGAAAGGGATGGGAAATTTGTGAAGGTCTTAATTAATTAGAAATTATTTCTCTTTTTGGTTGGCAACAGCCATTGAACAGCATCATTTGATAAGGCTAAAAGTACCTTAAATGTTTTTCAAGCCACACACAATGATTATTACATGTAATTTTTAACTTTCTGACTCACACATCAATGAAAATCCACGTTAATCCACGTTAAACTGCAAGTACTCTGGAGTAATACTAGGAGCAGAGTGGCTTCAGCTGGGATCAGAGACACTGCATTTAAAATTGAGGCTCCACAATGGATTTTGAGACTCACCTCAGTTTTATTTACCCCAAGCAGCTTCCCCCTTTGGAGAGCATGAGGAGGATTTCACCTCCTCTGGAACTCTGGGGTAAACTATCCTTGTACAAAATTTTTCAGGGTCAAGTTTTAGGCAATATTTTGTGCTGCAATACCCACATCATGACAGACAACCTTTTCATCAGATAAGGAAAAAAAAAAATCCTCTTCTCCAGGTCAGTACAAGAAAGAAACATGACAGAGCTATAAATACAGAGCCCAGAGGTGCGAAAGCTCCTGCATTAAATGTGGTCATTTGCCACATTTACATTTTTTCCCAAATATTTCAGGTGTTAAGACAGAGAAACAAATCCATACATGAGGGAATGGCAGCAGTGAAGGCAGCTTTTCAGTGGTTATGATCCCCATAATTTCTGTCCATTTTTTCAGACAGTTATTTAAAAATATGTAACTGATGAGAGGGATTGAGTTGGGAAATCAGGTACATGGGCACCTTCAGGTTTAGAGGTGGGAGAAGCTGGGAACTGAGGGAAAAGGTTGTCTGATCACATTTCCTTTTCCCAGGATGGGCCAAGGAAGATCTTGAGGTGATAACAGGAACATTTTAATCTGTGGTACCAAAAGAAAAGCCCTGGTCACCAAGTAACTGAAGTTAGACATGTAAATTATACAGCTGATTTCCAGAGGTGGGCAAATACCCCACAGTGTCCAGCAAAGTCTCAGAGAGATGAGTGGTGACAGGAGAAAAGGATAAACCCCCACATGGTGGTCTCAGGAGCATGAGGTAAATTTAATCACTTAAGCAGTGATATTTTAAATCCTGTCTCCAGTGGACAAGCCTTATTATGAGGGTGGTGAGGTCTATGTGCACATGATGGTTGGGTGAAAAAATTGTAAATGGTCATCAGAAGTTGCCATCTGCATTTTCAGGAAAAAATCTGTACCCACACTTGGAAATGATAAGAATTTGCTAAAGGTTACCCATTGGTTAGAAAGAGTTTTTGAAGCTCTGTCTTTAAAGCTGGGCTTAAACTCAAGAGATTTTCACAGGATGGAGCAGGATGTTACTGTGAATGTAAGTGGCAGGAATCTGGGGGCTCATCCAGCACTGGCCTGGATGAAGTCAGTGCAGCCCAAGGATGGTGCTGATCAGGCAAAGAAAGGAATGGATATGAAATAAGAAATGCTAATCTGAGGAGTTTTGCCTTGTCAAAAAACTTACCTTGTCAGAAAACAATACTGGGTATATGCAGCACAAAATTTTATGAAAAAAAATACTAAAAGATACTTTGCTCCTAAACAAAATAAACTCATCAGAATTAACTCAGTGGTTCTATTTTTCAACCCAAGAAACCAAATTCCTTAGATTTTTTTTTTCTTGAGTTGTGCCTTTTTGGGGGGTTGAAACTGGATGATTGTCAAGGTTCCCATCCAGCCCAAAACATTCTGTGATTGTATGAAAGTAAGTTTGCAGCTTGGGGGTTCCCCAAGCCCTTCACTCTGAGGTCTCTGGAGGTGCCAGGGATCCTCCTGAGCTCTGAGCAGTTTTACACACACTGCACAAGGGTCACTCACCACAAATCCCACACTTAATGAGCTTCCAGGTTGGCCTGTTCCAGTGAAAAAATGGCACCACCCCAATTTTAATATGACAGCACCACAGCAAAGCTTGAGTTACCAGCCCAAGTGCTAGATTTAGTGTATTATGAAAACATATGCATTTTGAAGTGCTATGAATTATACTAAATAATCCTGACTACGTCTTTTGCTCTACTAATGAATCAAAGCAGAGCTTTCCACATTATCTGCAATCACCATGGAGAAAATGGGTCTCGGTGTACATGGTTTCTGTATAAACAGTGCATCTCCAGCACATTCTCTGAGTAAGTAGTGTCTGATTGCATAATAATAACAATAATAGAGAGAGAGCTGTCCAGCCTGAACATGGGCCAATTAAAGGATCAAGTGCACGAGGCTGCAGCACTCCTGGCAGAGGAGGAGTTGCCAGGGAGGTGCCTGGCTCACCAGTGCCCTCACCTCCATCCTGTGCCTCCCACCACAGCAAACTGTGGCACTGAGAGAGCTCTGTCCCTGAATCCTTGCCTGGAAGCAGGGGCACAGCACAGCATCTACTATTTTAGAAACATAATGTCAAGTTGTGGCTGCAGCAGAGGCAAAACTCACCAGTTTGGGTGAAGCCCCAGTGCCTGCTCCAGACCACGCCTTAGAGCTGTGCTGGGCAGGATTTCTCCAGCTGGAGGGACCAGACCCAAACCCTGCTGCGTGCCACAGCCCTGCCTGAGAATTCATGGAAAGCTGGAGGAATGTGCTTTATGGGGTGGCTGGATCATATGTTTATGGCCTGAAAGAGGAGATCCCAACCCAAAGCACTTTTGTTGGTCTCTCATGGTGAGAGGCTGAATATGAACATCATATAATTCATGCTGGGGCGTGGGTGTGACAAGAGAAGGTGGGCAAAGCCTGGGCCAGCCCAAAGCCTCATAGCTGCCTTGCCATTAATTATGGCTAATGGCCTAATAAACACCTGCACATGCAGTGCACAGCATGTTCAGCCTGTAGGAGCCCCCTTGCAAAGGTGAGCCAGAAGAACTGAAAGTAAAACCCTGGATGCTGGAATTCTGCACTGCTGACAACATTGGCACTAAAGTCATAGGGGACCAAGTGCTCTGGATGCCTGCAGATAATAATCCACCCCCAAAAGAAACTTCTGTCAGTTGGCAGCAATTCATGGGACGTTTTCTGCACCCTCTGCACAGAAGTGGGTGGTTGTGACCTCACTGGTGTGGTGGGAAGGGCTCCTCCACTGGAGCCAGGTGGCTGGAAACAGCACCTGTGCTGGGATTCCATGGGCATTTCCCAGCCTGGCCACAGGCATCACTAATGCACTGCTCCAGGGGCCTTTTCTGTGGGACAGTGGCACTGCCACTGCAGGGAGTGAAGCTGCTCCTCAAGGAACAGCCACTTCTCTCCTCTCTGCTCTGCAGAAGGGCAAAAGTTCCTGGTCCATGCCTTGGAAAAAATGAGGTGAAATGGACTTAGCCCCATTAAAACCTCCCCAAAGACAGGACGAGATATTCTCATATGTGATTGGAAAAAAATGATGGGCAAACAGAGCCTGCCTGGACAGGACCCTCCTCCCAAAGAGCCATGGAAAAGGCTCTCAGTCACAGGAGAGCTGGGAATTCAACATGAAGTAGCCTGCTGGGATGTTAGGAAAAAACCCCTAATAAGCCAAAATGCAGCTAAAGACATTGAGCACACTGAAAAGGTGGTTCTCCAGGGTTTTCTTTGTCCTCCCAGTAGAACCAGGCCAACAGCAGGACAAGTTGCTTCAAAGAGCAGAAAGAAACCAGCAGCTCCAGGCTCAGGGTGAGTGGGGCTGCCTCAGGCTCAAACCCAAACTGTTTGTGCTGGAAGGAGCTCAGGTTCAGTCCATCAGTGCCTCACCTTGCTGGGCACACAGCTCTTTATTTGGAAACCTAAATATAGAACCGATGCCCAGCTTCATATGATCAGAATTTTATCCTCTCTACAAAGACCTTCCAAAACATGAGTTACCATGCTGAAACCAATAGCTGTTTTTTTTTTGTTTTACCCCAACTCTAATGAGTTGACTGAAAAGTTTCTCAGTACCTTTGCCATTAATTAAAAAAATAAATATCTTGTGACCCTTTCTGAAGCAAAAACCCAGCGGATGTAGCTCCTCTGCCCTGGAAACACTTAGATTTAGCTTGGTTCACTCCCAAAGGCCATGATCCAACCAGATATTCAGACACCTGTATAACTTCAACTCACTTTTAAGGACTGCTCTGAACTCGGGCAAAAGTAGGGAAAATAAATTCCGTTAAAGCACCACTTTATTTCTTTCAAATCTGGTTTTTCGAGACTCTTGACTGCAATGCATCACTTCAAATATTTCCTTCCTCATGCAGAATATTTTAATATTAAGCCAGATATTTTTATATTTCCACAAATTAAATGCACCATGGCTGAAGGTTTGACAGAAGCTCTAATTTGCACATAAAAAGGTAGAACGATTTCAGTTTTGACAGCACAAGCTTTTGATTTGTTAATAAAGGCAATTCTTTCTCAATTGTGAACGTACTCCCCAAATAAGACAATGCAGTTTGCAGCAAATAAAAAAAAAATCATCTTCCCGGTGTGGAGAATAAACTTTTGATCCAAAGTTAGTGCAGGAATTCAGATTTTGTAAAAATAAAAGAATGAAACTCACATTCAAGCTTTAGTTGTACCAGAGCAGGAATCAGAGGGAGATCCATGTTCCTGTCACTTTCTCTGTACCTGTTGTTGGAAACGTAACCTACCTTCAGCATCTCTGGATGAAGTTCATTGCTAGAAAGTACCTGTGAAGAGGGGAAGCAGTTTTGGGGTTGAGGGGTGAGAAAGCTCTGTGGAAATGGTTTGGGTGAAAATGACCACAGATTTTCTTGGCCATGTTCTAATCAAAGTGCAGTCTAAGAAAACCAGGATTTCAGACTCTTGTGACAAAACCCAAGCACCACCAAGTTTGTAAACCAAGATACAACCCAGGCCAAGAGACAAGAGTAGCTCCTCTGTGCCCATGTCAGAGCCTCCTTTTCCCCTGAAACACCACAGAGGAGGAGAGAGTGTGGAGCTCCAAAGCCTTCTGGGCAGAGCCAGCTTAAGCATGGAAAAAAAAATAAAATCTGGATTTGTGATCTGAGATCAAACTACTCTAAACTTTTCCCTGTGTGACAGCCAAAAGCTTCAGCACGGAAGCCAAGCTGAAAGTGCCCAGGCTCCATTTCAGGATATAAAAGGGTAACGAAGCCCCTGCCCAGGGGCCTGCCAAGGGCTCGGCTTTTATGGGCTTGGCACAGACTCTGCCCTGGCAGCAGAAGTTGAGTGAAGCTTCTGCAGGAGGTGAGGAACGAGTCCAAAGAGCCCGAGGCACAAACCAGCCAGTGCTGGTGTCACAAGTGCCCACTTCTGGGGTGGACACAACCCAGACCCTGCCACGAGGGCTCCTGGGTGCCTCCGTGTGGGAGCCAGCTCAGCTCCCCCATCCCTGGGAAACCCTTCCTGGCCCCTGGCAGCCAGGACAGGCCCTGGGCAGTGCCAGTCCCCGGGGGAGAGCAGGCACATCCTGCTCCAGTGCTCCTGAGCTCACACACACCCTGCTGCCATCACTGCTTTACTGTCACGTGTGCCACTTTGCAGTGGCACTTGGCACAGTGCTCTGAGGCACTGGCCCATTTAATGCAAAATCTCCTGATTTTTGTTAATTCAAAGCTTTTGTGAAAGACATTTTTGTTTTCCAAACAGTGTCCCCTTCTGCTTTTCTTTGCTTGCATCTCACCACAGTTGCCTCCTAATCCGGTGTTGGTGAAACAAGGCTGAAGGTATTTTGGTCATGTTTTCACACTCCTGATGTACACTTGCCTTGTCTCCTTCCACTTTCCTTCTGACTACACTCTGCTTCACAAATGCAGCCATCTGGCACAACATCGCAGTTTTTTTCTGTCGACACCTGAGTAATCAGAGCCCTTTTTTCTCTCTTTTTGTTTTCATTTTTAAATAAAGCAAGCGCTTCCAACTCCAGCACCCAGGCTTATAACATGCAAGCCACATCCCATTAATAAAAAAGCAGCAGAAGTGGGAGGTCACTGGTATTAAGGCTAGAAAACATTTAGAGTGACATGAGAGAAAAAAAAATTAGAAAAAAAATCTTAATCTCCTAGTATTAAGAGCACTCCTTGGGAAACAAACTGCTTCTATATGTGGTCTGTGTGAAACACACCTATGAAATATTGATGGCAAAGTTGTGGCCCCAAAAATTTATTGCTGTAGGGCCAAAGCTGCATCCCAAGAGTTTCTTGTCTCAAAAGACCCCTCTCAGACTTGCTCTCTCATGCCACACTCACCTTTCCCATGGCAGAAATAAATTTGATAAAGTTTTTGATCTCCACCTGGCTGCCGTCTCCTCCACACATCTGATACCCCTGAACTCTGTCCCCCCGAAATAAAGGAGGGCCAGCACCCTGCAAGCCCAAGTGATCTGGACACCCTGCACAGAGATGTATGAGATGGAGCAGCTGTGCCACAGGAACTCCCAGATCTCACCCTCGGGCACTGGGACAGCTGGCAGGGGGACAAGACACAGGGGCTGCCTCTGCACCTTCCCCAGACTGACCCCTCGCAGTGTGCTCCTGTCACAGCCCTCACTGCAGTCC
The DNA here is from genome assembly GCA_013400175.1 of Phainopepla nitens. Classification (NCBI taxonomy): domain Eukaryota; kingdom Metazoa; phylum Chordata; class Aves; order Passeriformes; family Bombycillidae; genus Phainopepla; species Phainopepla nitens. The sequence continues at coordinate 891,245 of VXBQ01009087.1, read as the reverse complement.
TTCCACGCTGCAGGAATTGGCTCCTACCAGCTCCACAAGGGCAGGATGGGGACAAGGGGCAGGGCTGCAGTGGCTGTCCTGTGTCACCCACCTGGCCAGTCCAGCACGAGGCAGCCACGGCAGCATCTGCAGCAGACACAGCTCCAAAGGCCCCACTGTCCCAAAGCACAGGCACCAGCAGTGGAATTTCTGCTGTCAATACCAATTGCAAAGTGCCATTGATAATGTGCCAGTACCAGTCAGTAATGTGTGACTCTACAGACTGAGGCTGCTCTGAAATCCCTGCTTTTCTTCCTGTTTGTTCCACACAGTTTCCCAACAGACTCGGACCAAGCACAGGCTAGGCAGCCACACTGGGCACTGGTGCCACGCCAGCTCAGGGACTCCTTGCTTTGCTGGGTGAGCAAGAAGATTTTCTGATGCTGCGAGCAGCCTCCTCCCTCTGTGAGCAGCCAGCAGGGGCCACAGCATCCTTTTGGGATGGATTTACACCATATGGAGATGCCAAATGGGAGGGAAGAAGTTTGACATAAAAAGCTCAATCTAGACCCCATCAGGACCTGAATGCAGACTCTGAACCAGGCTAGGACAATCTGGATTTTGGGAGAAATACCTGTTTTTCAAGATGCAGCCACGTGGCAGACTCCCTTCTTTTTCTACCTGGAAAGAGAGATGGAGCAGTTAATGGGGAAACAGAAAGGTCGTGCAAATGACAAGCTCTGTGGAAAGTTTCTGTGCAAATAACAGTTTAACACTAAGAAGTTAGGTTAAAATGGCTTCAAAGTTAAAATTAGTTACATTTAAAACTAACAGCATATGCTTTTATTGTCTCTGATCTAAAATATAATCCCAGGAGGCTGTGAAAAGCATGCAAATTACAGAAAGCTAATTTGCTCCAACAGCGACACCTCCCATGTAGTTGGGAGGTCTATTAGACCCAGTGTACTCTCCATTATTTGCATATTAATAGCACCTGCTGAAATACTTTGGGATTTACTTTTCCTGCCAGCAGAGGGACGAAACAAACAAAAAATTTATATAAAATTCCTTTCATACAGATTTGATGAACAATAAACTATTCAGACAGTGCAAAGGATGCCAAATTATTGAGAGGCAATGGGGTAGGATTGCAATGCCATCTGTGATTTTCAGAGAAACTGGACTGCAAGTCTGCTTCAGAAAAAAAAAGGAAATATCCCAAACCAAAAAACCCCCAAACAACCAAAAAAAAACCATCTCTGGAAAGTGCTGGGTAATTTGAAATCACTCACTTGGCTCAAGTCTGAAGAATGGAAAAGTTGAACTAAAGAAATCCAGACACTGCAGCAAGAAAAAATGAAAAACATGACAAAAAAATCCTACACATCCACAAGCCCCGAAAGCAGAACCCCCCAAAGTGGACCTTGATTAAAAATCTACAAAACCCCAGGCTTTGATATTAGCCAGGCCCGCAAGGCCCAGTCTCCTGCACATAAAACAAAAAATAAATTAAAACCAGCTACAGCCTGAGATTTACTTAACAAGCCGAGTTCCAGGCTCTGCTCATGACCACTGCTTCCCCTCCTGGCCCCCGAGCTATAAAAAAAGCCCCTTGTACGTTCCTCTAGCTCATCCTCCTCAGGGTGAGGGCAGAGCAGCTTCCTGCCCACAGCAGCACGTGGCAAAGCTCCGAGGCAGCGCGCCTGCCTCTGCACAGCGCCTGTGGGGAGCTCCCCAGGACACAGCCACCTTCCCCAGCACCTCCTTTTCCAAACAGGCAGTTGCTGTTCCTAGAAAGCACCAGCCACGTGCTCATCTGCCCCTCAAGAGTTACAGGAGGCCTGTATTTCTCTGTATTGCCTGTGCTTTAATTCTGATTATGCACCCTCTTTTAAACAGGCATGGAAGGGCCCACCAGAGTTACTCACTGCTGGTGTGCCAAATTCCTGTGGCATTTTAACTACCATCATACTCCCAAACCAAGGAGGCAATTGACTTTAAGTTAAAATGTTTAAATTGTTCTCTACACATTAAAGAGCATTTCACGCAGGACAATAAAGCAGGGAAAAGTGCAGCAGGACAGGCACTGAGTCCATCCCTTGGCACTGGGCTCCCTGTGCCAGGGGAGTGGAGAGGAGTGAAATACATTATTATTGGGAAATATGTTATTATTGGGAAATATATTATTATTGGGAAATAGGTTATTGACCTCTCCTCACCACAGACAGAGCCCAGTGTGTCTTTGGTCCTGCACAGCCAAGTGAGACCTCTGCAAAACTTGCTCGGTGTCAGTGCTAATTACTGGAGGAGGCAATCAAACATTCCAGCAACCAGGACCCCTGAAATGCTGCAGACAGGCAGCTCCCACCATGGAGTCAACAAATGCCAATCCACGTTAATGCCCGTGGACTCTGGAACGCTGCAGCACTGGTAGGATCACCATTAGCTGGGACATTATTAGCAATAGATTACAGGACTAGTTAACGTTGCAGGATGGCAACCAGATGCAAACCAGAGAAGCACTGCTGGTGATAATTCCCAGCACATTTTTGCATAGTAGGAATCTCTAAATAGCTGGAAGGGAAAGGAGTGACCAGAACTGTTCCTGGGAATCCTCAGCAGTTCAGGACACAGAGAACCAGCTCAAAACTGTAACAAACTGAGCCTGCAAGCAGCACTTGGGAAGCCCCAGCAGGTTCCTGTGTTTGGAGAGGTGAAGCATGGAGAGGATCTGTCCTCTGATAGCCAGGAACAGATCCTGCCCTGAGATACAGCAGGGCCTGCAGAGGTGTGCTGGTACTGCCTGGCATGTGCATGGCTAAAAATGCCCTGTGCTGCCCCACAGCCCCTCTGTGAACTGTGCTGCCAGCCAGAGCTGGGCATTTGTAATGACAGCAATAAAAATAAAAATAATAATGATGGAAAAAAGCTACCCTGGAAAGCAAAACCCAGGCCATTCTCCGTTATAACAAATTACACTGGATGTCCCTCACCTGAAATTCCATGAGCAGTTAGCAAACAGAATGCTCCACAAATGCCTCTGTGCCCCAGTCTCCTTGTGGTGGTTTTGGCAGCCACATTCCCAGCCTGCAGTTTGCCATCCAGCTGCTTCCAAACCTCAGCTTTCTCTTCTTTTTTTTTTTTTTTTTTCTTTTTCCTGATGAAGTTCATGGCAGTCAGTGTTTTGCCACCTGCATGCTGGGGAAGAAAAAAAGCAAGAGGGAGAGGATCAATATATACAGTGTGTTTATATTCAGTGAGAGCATGTTGCAGAGTGGGGAGCTGTGATGTGTGTGTTTGCATTGTCTGGGAAAGGATCCTTAGTGGCACTGCAGCTGGAAAAATTAATGGAAGATCAGGGGACTGTCTTCAGTGACAAACTTCCACCTGCTAAGTTACAGTTCTGTCGTAGGAAATGATACCTTGGACTGCAACTAATTTGTGAATCCCAGTAAAGGCAGATCACTGATTCTTCATCAGGACTGCAGGACCTGATCTATGAAAATTTGGGTCTCAGCAGGAGATTGTGGGGAAGTGTGATTTGCATTTCAATTTTTAGTCCACCACATCCTTTAAATTTTCCTGCAGCACTATCACAATGCAAGTTTTTGGTCTCCGTGTGCTCAAAACACATATCAAAAAAATAAAAAATCCTGGTACAATGGCAGTCATTTGCTAATGGGACAGAAAGTGGCATTTATGTTCAAATTGTTTCGCAGAACACCATTACATCAGAGCCTTTCATCATTTTCTGGGGGATCAAGTCCCCCGGCACCATCCTCGGGGACCCCATGTGGCGCTCGCCACTATCATTCCACTTGCACAAACACCCCGGCCCTTTCAATTTTTATCTGCCCAGAGCCCAGAATATGTTACATTATTTAGGTTTTGTTCCATATGAAGAATTCACAGCAAATAAAAGCCACGTCCCTGGAAAAACGAGCCTGTGAGTGACGGTTAAGGGAATTTCAGGCAGGCCCCTTTGCAGGAGGGGCAGCAGCTCTGCCATCCCTCCCGCTGGCTGATGGCACCGCTCCAGCCCATCCTCCATGGAGCAGCCACCAGCACTGGCACCAATGGCAGCATGCTCACTTCTTTCCCTAAAAAACTGTCTGGGTCAGGCTCCAAACCCGTGCACACGCTGGAGATGAATTATTCATGGGACAGGAGGGCTTCCCTGTGCTGCTGCTGCTGAATCAGGGAGGAGGCTTTGCCGAGAGAGGGGGAAAATCCACTCCGGAGTGCTCCAGCCAAGGAAATGCTCCCTGAAACACTCACAGCCTTTCTGCCCAGTGTCAGAGGTGGGTCTCCGTGTCCCTCCTGGGGCCTTGGGAAGCCAGCTGAGCTGAGTGCTCAGAGCATGGAACAGGGTTATCAATGCCCTGGCACAGCTCAGCTGCCTCTCCTTGCTCCACACCGAGCCAGATTTTGTCCTGAAGAGCTGCACACGGACATTGAAATTTACGTTTATTTTGGTGACTCGATACCTGCTTTCCTTTTTGCAGAATATTACTGCCACTTCCTCAGGTATGGCGAGACTCAGCAACGCTTTCTGGGAACATATTGTGCAGCTTATCAAATTCCCAGGCTCCAAAGCTGAAAGCCCAAGCAAGGGTGCAGGAGTGTGTGCACCACATCAGCATCCCAGGTGTTTCCAAGTTTCCTCCTGCTTTTGCTGTTCCTGGGGTTGCTAGGAGCTTTCCAGTGGCTTGAGCAGAGAGAGGCTGAATGAGGGACACTTTTTGTGCTTGTTTCTTAAAGGCACTTCCAGTCCCTCTCCCATCTGTGTTGCCATGCTGGAGCCCAGTGACTTGTTTCCTTGCTGGCATTTGCACGATTGCAGCCCTTGGACTGAACTTCCACCCCAGTTGCTCCCCTGCAGTGAATGGAAACCAGATCTCCAAACGTGGAAGGTTTGCCCTTCTGAAAGGCAGGGTGAGGGTGCTGCTCCCCAGGGGAAAGTCACTCCTGTACCTGAGCATCTCCATCCTGAGCCATTTCTTGGGGTGAATCTACAGGGCAGCGAGACACTGACCCGGGACATCCCCAACAGCCGCTTGGCAAAAAACCTGCTTTTGCTCTACTCCATGTCTGAGAGCCCAAGCTGGAACATTTAGGACTGAAAAAGCAGTCTGGTCCTGAACTTCCTGCTAAAAATAAATAAATAACAACCTTCACACGAAAGCAGGATAAATAATTTTTCTTTTCTTTCAGGACACGTGTTGAGAGCACAGAAAGCAGTCAGAAGTACAGCTTTTACCAACTGCTCTGCTGCTTAACATCTCTGGCATTCAAAACATACAACTTCTGTGTTTGTACTACATTTCCCTAACAGCTTACATCGAGGCCAAACACACAGCATTCTGCAGAGGTCTTCTAAAATAAGCTTATTTAAAAGAGCAAGGTCAATGCCCAACACATGTCAGATTCTGTGAGCAGAAATCAAAGAGTTTGGGGCAAATGGGATATGTCAGGACTCGGTGGATTCCCATGCCAGGCTCTTTTACCAAGTTCACATTGCTGCTGCCAAAACCAGTAACAATCTCATCACGTGGACTTCAGCTTTGGAAAAATGTCTTAAAAAACCCCAGTGTCTGCACGTGGGCTACTCAGCTCAATAAAGGAAGCTAACACACAGAAAAAGTGTTTATCTGGACATGCTATTTATTGTCCCTGTAACTGTATTTTTCTTTTAATGGGACATGTGCTGATTCCATGCTTCAGCCCCAGGCTCTATTAAATCAAATTAAAAGCATTAGTAATGTAGTTAATTCCATTTATAATATGACCATCAAGTCAAGAGAAAAGAGAATATTAAAATAAAGATATATATATATATATATATGGGATTTAAGACTTTTTTGAAAAAACATAGTTCCATTTTGATCGCTTTTTTTTTTTTAATTAAACAAAGGTAAAGTTTTTCCTGTGTTCAGGTAAAGTAACTCTGCCTGCTCTTTCAAACCAGATCTTGCAGAATGATATTTGTGATTTCAATTAAAATGCGCTATTGTCACTTTAGCCTCCCTCTTTGGTATTTTAAATTGATCCTAATGGCTTCGCCTTCAGTGATTTGCGTCCCATAGTGAATCCCTGTCACTTCCAGCACCTCCCACTACTGCCCTCCCGAGCAATCACTGCCGATAATCGCTCCTTCCCCTTCTCCCGGCGTTCCTCTCTGCCCCGACTCCTCGGGCTGCTTCAGCCTGCGAACTGTTGGCTCCTGGCATCTGGAAGCTGCGGCTGGCGGTGGCACAGCCCGGCCAGGCGCGGAAAAGCAGGACCAGAGCTGCAGGCAAGGGACTCCCGAGGGCGCTGGGATTGTGACCTCGGGGCTCAGCCAGGCCCACTCGCTTCCTGAGAGAGCTCTGGAGATGGAGAGCATCCCGGGAAAAGCTGTCCAGGAATGCCGAGCTTCCACTGGAGGCTCCCCCCAAGAGGTGCCACCAGCAGAGCCCGCCAGCTTCTGCCTGGGAGCTGCCCCACACCTGGTGGGAGCCGGAGCCTTCTCCTTCTCACAGGAGCACCCCGTCTCCTCTGCCTTTCATGGATCTCATTATTAATTGAAGAATCATTTAGTTCGCATAATTGTCCTCTGCCATATATAATTCCAACCTTCCTCTTTAAATTGGCTTATTAACTAAATACAGTCTTCTGGTTTTGTGGCTCCAGCTGTCAAAGCTTCCTAGATGGACAGTCAGGGTGATGGGAAGAAAAAAACAAACTGATAATATTGGGGAGCATCCTTTTATGTACATTTATGAGATCTACCAGCAGGTGACTCCATTCTAAAATATCTGTATTTTCATAAAACAAAATGCTTTCTTTCCTACATCCTGAATATCATCATGATGCCCCCCTCCATAAGATTTAGCACTCTGAAAAAAACAGTGTTAAATAAGTAGCACTTTTGCTTAAGCTATGAACTATTTCTTTTTGAATAACACATGAAATTGAATTAGAGAGATTCAGGGATTTCCAGAATAGCCTGATGTGTTCCTGTCTAATCAGACCTGATTAATTCAAATCAAACTGCAAACCTCAGTTTTATTTTGCTTTAAAAACTCCAGCTCAACAACAAATCAGCAGTATGTAGATATCACAGAGGCAGTTAACAGGGAAGCCTACACATACCGAGCCTCGTAGAGTCAAACGGATATGATTAAACATTTGGCATCATTTATTAATATTTTATATTTTCAAATATATACAGAGGGGATGGGACCAGTCAGGGAGATGCTCTTCACCAGGGACAATTATATTTATGCCTAAGAAAAGCAGATCCAGCTCAGGTGTCAAAGGATGTTTCTTCAAAATAGAAAAATTATTAACAAATAACAGGGTCATGTGGGAGGGTTTGTAACACAGAACTGCACTAAACCATGCAATGATCTACACAGATAATCAAAGTGTTCCTGCCATGCTGAGTGCAGCAGAATAAATTAAGTAAGATAAAACAAAATAAAACAATCCCACAAATGCAAGATTACAAATGCAAAAGAGGCAGCCGTGCAAGAGGTATTCCAGAGATTTACTGAGCCATTATTGCTGTGCAAGGCTGGGGAGGCTCCCAGACCTGACCAGTTTAATCCACATCAGAGCAGGGGTCGGGAGGCTGACTGCAGCTGGGCACTGGGCACAGCTGTTTTCCTTAGGTGCAATCCACTTGTCACTGGTGGTGGCACTTTACATTTGCTGTGTGGCAGCATATGTGCTTGCCACATTGGGGACCCATTATGTCCCTTCAGCCCCCGGCCACTTCCCTTCCCTTCTCGTTAGCTGCGTGTCCATGTATCCTTCCACACTCCTGCTGCATGGCAGTGCCTGCTCTGTGCCCCCTCTGCCTGCTCCCACATTAAAGCCATTGAGAAGTGGGGCAGAATTATTCTGTATATTGCCATGTTTGCATACATGTATGCGCTCATAAATATATATATATATAGACACACTCATACAGACCTGCTCTGTAAGGAATCGTGTCTATTCCATCACTTACCTGCTCAGAAATATTTTTGCTACCAGGGAGAGCTCACAGAGACAAGGAAAAGCTGAAGAATATCCATCCAAGGAAATCTTTCAAACGTGGTGTGAACCCAAACTAAAGTGAAGGTGTAAAAAGGGGAGGGGATGGGCTCTGTGTGCACGTGTCAGGCTGTGCAATGGAACCCAGCACTGACCCCTCAGTCCATGTGGAATTATTGCCTTGCAGTGAATCAGTGCTGCCCAGCCAGGCAGTTCTGTGTTTCTGGGGCTTTGCACTCACAGTGGCACGGCCAGGACCCACTGCAGGGCCCAGCCTGGCTCAGGGTGGGGTCACTGCACACACTGACAGCGGTTAAGAAGGAATTTGGTTGATGTCTCCTTTTGAGGGACTGCACTGCCACACTCCTAACTCCAGACACACAGGGTTTCCTGCCAGGATGCTGGGACAGAGGGAAACCTCTGCAGTCTGGGCAGATGAGCTTGCCCTGCAAAGGTCCCAGTTAAGCAGTGCCTGAGCCTGGCAGAGGCTCTTTTCTCAGGTTCCCTACAGCCTGGACAGGAACAGTTGCAGATAAAAGAGCTTTGCACTCCTAAAGAACATTAAAAATACCAAAATCTCTGATTCACATTTTCATAGCTATAACAATGTCCTTGATGACTGGGATTCAGGTAAAGCCAGATCTCCTCCTCATCCCCTCCAAACAGAGCATCCCATGGTCTGGGAGCTTCTCACCTGGACTCATGGATACAAGCCAGTCCAGCAGAGAGGCCCCTGGGACATGCAGATCCACATTCAGCTTTTTATTTCCACATCCATGAGCAAGTTTAAAATCAAAATTTCCACTCGTAATAAACCTTCAAACTCTAATTAAACTGGTTCTTAAAAAAAAAAAACAAAACCAAAAACCAAACAAAAAACAAATAACAAAAGAAGAAAAACTATTCAGCTTTGATCTGCTTCTTTTTCATTAAATACATATTTTAGCATTTTCTAAAAGTCTCCTCCCAAGGAAGCAATCACAAAAAGCCATTAAGGCTATTTTTATACCATGGTGAGAACACTGAATTACCTTCCTGATGTAGCTCCTGTGTGGGTAAGTGACACAGCCAAGCCTAGGTCTGCATGTCCCAAATACCTGCTGGGTTTTGCTGCTTCTCCAAGGCAGCAGTTGGGAAAATGCTGTTCCAGCCATGGCTGGGGTGGGTTTCATCCCAGGGAACACTGTTCCTCTCAGCAGCTCAATCCCTCACACTCAGCAACAGGTCAGGCCAGCAAAATCCCTCCCTGAGCACCAGTGATGGGCACAAACCACCCCTGGCTTTCTCTGCAGCCCCATTACATTAATGAACAGCACTGCATTAAAAAATACTGGTGAGAACTAAATCCTTTCATAAGTCAGGATGCTTTTAGACATGTCCCTCCGGTCTCCCTCTGTTACACACAAACAGGAAAAAGGCTAAGGAAGACCCAAAATTCAGGATAAATTTGGTCTTTTCTCTGAGGCAACTATTTGTGAATCAGCACAGAACAGTCTGCCCACTTTTGGGTGCACTTTTGAGGCTGCTGACTGGTTGGAGAGAGAGAGAGAGAGAGAGAACCTCTGCAGATCAGCCAGAGACAGGTTTTCAACTGGTACCTGTTGCTGCAGGAGAATTCACGGCTGGGTCAGGAGAGGTGAAAGGATGGAAAATGCCTGTCCGGTTAACATAAATAGTTACACCAGGCACATACATTTCGTGCCATCCCGCTGCCCTCGGCACCGCCAGGAATGTTAAGGAGGTGGGAGGCCCCTCTGAGCCGGGCGGTGTCCACAGCTCATGGCAACGCCTCCAAGGAACAGCCTGGGGGGAAGATTTTGACTTTTTAACTGTGGCCGTCCCTGGCAGAGCGGCTGATGCTCAGCCCTGAGAGGTGACAGAGCACCCGGAGCCTGCGCGGGTCCCACTCGGGGGGAATGAGCTGAGGATCCTGAGCTCTCCTCTCTGCTCTGCTCATGTGAAACATTCTGTGCTCTTTCCTCTCAACAGAAAGCTTCTGCCTTTTGGGTGATTTCTGTTCAGCAGCCTCCAGCCACACCACAGCAACAAAAACTTTGCAAACTCCTTGGTGCCGAAGCTGCAATCTGTAACCTGGGCCGAGGTTTTGTCAGCTGTGAGATCAGAAGGGGAGCAGCACTTGTAGAACATGAATGGCCAGCACAACTGCTCGGAGAAAGGAGCTGATTCACGCTGCCAACGCTGGCTCTTACACAGATAATAAACTAGACTGGCCTTTCTCCTGACATCACACTTCAATCAAAAACTTTCTCGAAAAATGTCACTTTCAAAGTTGCAGCTTAAAAAAAAAAAAAAAAAAAAGTCTTTATAAAAAATTCATGGCCACAATGATCTGATAATGCAGCTTTCTGATACCAGCAGATGTTTTGTCTAACATGTTCCCTGAAGCTGTACTCTGTGCCTTCATATCTTTCATTTCCAGTTGCTATCTGCTGACTGTGGGATGTCATGTACGTACCCTATAGCGATGCGCAGCCATCGCAGCTCACACCGCCGCGCGTAATGAGCTGCACAAGATGCTTGTCGCAATAACTCCGCACTTCCCCGACCATATGGAACACAACACTCCAAAGCCCACAGACACTTTTTTTTATTACAGTTCAGATCCTTAAAACATAATCTGTGTGATGTCTAGTGAATGTACGTGAAGAGCTGCTGAAAACAAAGTTAACACTTGTTCACATCATCTGTTACAAATGTCCAATTTGGGACAATAAATTTCCTCGGAACCTGTTCTTTTGCTGACTCGTTGCTTTATCTTTTTTCTCTTTCTCTCACGTCGTTTTTTTTATGAACTATGCATATGTATTAAATGGGATTTGTTGTCCCTAGATACCAATTTGCATAAAGTGCAAGCCATCATTGGTTGGAGAGAAGCAAATTACTTCTCCAGCAAGATCACACTTCTTTTTTTTTTTCTTTTTCTTTTTTTTTTTTTTTTAATTTTAACAAACCGCAGGCAGAGGCTGTTAACAGCACTTAGCCAGATATGCGAAGTATCACTTTTCTCAAAAGCAGCTTGATCAATGAGCCAAAAAAAAAAAAAGAAATGAAGGAAGGGAAGGTATTATTCAGTTAAGTAGAATGCAGAAATGTCCCAAGATTGAAGCCCTTCACCTGTAACTCAAGCTGCCTGATTCCCACTAAAACACAACACTGGCATGGCTTAGCACACGGGACACAAAGTAGAACACCCTGACTGACTGAGCAGAGCCTCTCAGGATCACCATCCCATCTTCCCAGTATCCCAGGGTGCTCCTAGAAGTCCCAAGTGTGCTGGTTCTTTCACGTGTTGCAGAAGCCCTTCCTGCTCCTGCACATCCCACACATTTACTGGTGTTGGACTCTCCTGCAGGGCTGTGCAAACACAGGCTTGAACCGCCTGTCCAGTGCCCTCCCATCGTTTCACTGGCTCCCTGGCACAGGGGTACTCCACAGGATGGCAGCTGCCATCCTAGCAGGCCTTGGACAAGGGCAATCTCCTTGTTTTCCTTCTGCTCTTCATTGCACACACCTGGGACACGCTGGCAAGAGCCTGGGCTTGTAGAACATGACAGATTCCCAGGTTCAGAGCAGCCCTGCAGGAGCCCTCTGCTCCTGGGGACGAGGAGAGACAGAGGAGGGCATTTCACAAATTCTTCAGGAATCAGATTACCTAAGCAAAGCTGTGGTGCACAGGATGATGTGCAAGAGCACCAGCCCACCACTAAAAGGATTTGCAAGCCAGGAGCCAGGCTCAGTTAAAAAGTAAGAGAGAGTAAAATCGCCAAAGGGAACAAATCAGCAAAGGATACAAAGTTTCCAACTAAGTCTGAACTTCCCAAGAATTTAGTGCTGGGGGTGCTGGGGAGGAGTCCACTCCAAACATAATAATTTCTTCTACTGAGCTCTCTAAAAATGACTGCAGGGTCTGTCTCTTCCTAAATATTCACTCAGAATTCAGTCCCAAATCCATCATTGGGATGTATTTGGATTATGTTACTTCTGCCTTTAATGGACAGATGATACCCTCTTAAGAATGGTTCCTGGGATCCCACAGAACATTGGTAATTGGTTACAGACACAGGACAAGTGATCTGGGCACTGGTGGTGACTTGAGGTGTCTCTGAGGGAGCTGTGGGTGCCAAAAGAACAAATGAAGATCCAGGGTGTGAAAATTCTCAAGAGAGAGTTTGTATTTCCTCACTACCTTTAGCATCTATCCAAATACACACAAATACCCACAGATTTTATGCTGTGTGATTATTTGAATGTGGAAAAAATAGTTTTTGTCTGCAAAAAATATTGGCAACTTCCTGCAGCTCTTGCAAAAAGGCTAAAATGCTACGATTTCACACATCTCTGCTATTAATGTGTGCTGCTTTGCTTCCATGTTTATATTTGTCACATTTAAAAGGAATAGAATAGAGTTTAAAAGAAGATCCTGACTCCCAAATGAGCGCAAAAGCACAAAGAAGTCATGCAAAGATTATTGAGAAAAACTCACAAGAGGGAATTAAGTGGAGCCTTTGAAAATGGGGCTTTCTTTCACAACCAAGGGCACTGTCACTGTTAACCACTGGAATCGCCGTGGGACCAGGAGAAATCCTGCTTGGGACAGTCCCTCAGATGGAGAGAAGTGCATGGCCCTTGTATCTCCAAACCTGCTGCAGGAAAGGCAGGAAGGAGCCGCAGCTTTCCCAGGCTCCTGTCGCTGCAAAGCCCTGGAACACTCACCTGGAAGCACAAAGGCTGCTGTGGGAGCCCCAGTGCAGGAGATCCACAGCCCAGCCCACCCCTCTGGATTCAGGCGTAGCCAAAGGAGCTGAGCTGAGCCCAGCCTGCCTGTGGGACCCAGAGCTCGGTAACATGTAACCACAGGTTCCCACTGCAGCAATTCCACATAAACCCAGCCTTGGAAAGAGGAGTAGCAAGAAAAAATGTGTTTTTCTCCTTCCATATCTTACCCACTCCATTTTACCTAAGGCTCCCTATTAGCTCAGCTGGTGATGTCAGTTACTCCACTGGAACCTGTTATCATGGCAGATTCCTCACAGGCTTTTCTGTTTTGCCAGCGTTGCTCTTTGTGCAATGTTGTATTTCATTCCATTAGATAAAGGGTTAAGGAATTCACGTTTTACCCATATAGACTAAGTTATACTCCCTGTGGGTTGCTGGCTTCCCATTGGCTGGAACAATGACCTTGGAAACAGACAAAAATGATGCATTGTTGCAATAAATATTATAGCTTGCACCTGTTTCTAATTAAGTCTGCCAAACAATTTCAGAGATACTGAAAAGAGAAATGTGTTGGCTTCTAATCGGGTGTTCTTTGCTGTTTGATCTGGGTTTTTCAGCCCCCCACACAACCTCGCCTTCTTGGTTCTTGTTTTTCTTTTTCTTTTCAGGCTTGTAGAAAGCACAAGATTGAAAGAAAGCTTCAGAAAGAGGAACATCTCTGCCTAAAATCAATTGTAACTAAAAACCTGAAAATTGATGGATTTACACCAGGGCTGAAAGCAGTTTATGGCAGGATACCTCAGAAATCTCTAGTAGGAATTCTTGATTTCACAGGTCGTTTCTGGCCTTCTCCTTTTCCTTCACCTCCTCCTTCTCCTCTCGCCTCTTTTAAACTTCAAAACTCAAAACAATCCCTATTAGCCATCAGGATCACTGGGAAGCTGGAAGTTTTTGCAGCTGGACTTCATGATGTTGTAGAAATAGCTGAGGAAGATTTCCCTGCTAACACTCACCAAGGAAATGTAAAGGGAGCAGTGGTCACTTTGTCTTCCAGAGTTAAGGACACCTTGGGAAGACTCTGGCAGTCATTGCTGTTTGATGTCTGCTCTAAGATCCAGCTCTATGGACAAAAGCAAACATGTGGCAAATGCTGCCACTTCTCCTCAACAGAAGAAGGAAATAAGGAATTACTGTTATCTCCCTTTGGCAAACAGGGACTGGAAGCCAGAGCTCAGCCAACACTTCTGGCTGTCAGTGACAGAAGCTGCCCAGTCCCTTTGGTCCCTGTGGGGTCCCTTTCCTCACGCTGGGATAAGCATTTGTGCATCTGTATTTTGGAACTGACTGAGGAATTTATCCATCTGAAAATTAATCCAGGGAGAGAAAAACCCAAACAGCAGAGTTTTTATTTCAGCCACATCAAGTTCCTGATTTTGGTTTGCAGGCAGCCTGGCAGGGCAGGACTGAGCAGCCAGGACAGAGGGAATGCAATGCATGAATTTTGGATGGAATGACACAAAATCACAGAAGGAAGATGCTGTGACCTCAAAAAGGCAATGTGGGTCTCCAGAACCCAGAGATGCCTGTGTCTGATGTAAATGCCACCAACCTCCCAACCCAGCAGAGGTTTCCTGCCTGGGCTCCCTGCTCTGAGCCACGCAAGGCTTCTTGTGCATGGGCAATGGATGTCAGAAGTATCTGCCTGGTGGAATTAACTGAGCCTCTGCCCAGCCAAAAATTAATTATTTGGGGGTGGAGGCTGCACAGGGATTATTTCAGCAGCCATACTAATGAAGGTGAGATCAGACAGGTTAAAAATAAGCATAGACACAAGGAAGGTGTGGGATGGGAAGGGAAAGGAAGGGAAGGGAACAGCTCAGCCTGTGCGGTGGGATGACGCCCTGCATCAGGATTATGGCAAGAGTTTTTTCCAGGAGGAGAGACGGAACTACAGAGATATTTTGCAGGGTTAGCACGTCTTCCTCTGTCTGATACACTCTCTCTTTTCCACTTTTCCCTCGGTGGCAGGTAATAAAATGCCTGCCGGTACCCCCCATGACTGGAGGTACCCGGAGTGGTTCAGCCCATCGTGAGTGCTGTGCCAATCATTTAACAATTCCCACAGCTGCCTTTGTGAGAAGCCTCTCTCTTAAGCCTCTGGTTTAAGAATTTAGAGTAATCATGTAAAAATGATACCCCTGTGCTCTATGATCCGCTGAATCTCACTAATGCCGGATCCCAGAAGAGGGCTTATTAATGAAAAGATGCAATGCCTCTCTCTCTGCTCATGTTTCACATGAATATCTCTCATGGATTCGGCAGTAAAGTGCACTGCTGATAAAGTGAGTATAATGAACCTCCGTGCTCCACGAGAATGGAGTCTCGGACTGATGGAGTGGTTACCTGCTCCACTTCCCAGCACAATGGAGGCTCCAGAGGCACAGGCAGAAGCACACGGCTGCCGCGGCAAGAGCGGTGCAGCAGCGCCAGCTCCCAAACCCGGGCTCTGCTCTGCCACCGATGCCTTTGGCTGTGTGAAGAGATCAGGAGTTTGGAAAGGAGGAGTTCGTAATTAGCTGAGAGAAATGAAATTCTGTTTTACTGTAAATCACTGAGTCAACAGACAAAAGGAGGATTTTAAAGGGACAGCAGCACCTTGAGGCTACTCTGTGTCCTTCCAACATCACACAAGAGTCAAAAACCCCACCGGCTCTCGACACTTTCCAGCAAGGACGAGCACCAAGTGTTCTGCAAACAGCAGGATTCTGTTTCCGGCCCCTGACATCTCACTAATTTTCAAGAAGCCACTGAAAATACTTTCAAGTAGTGCATCTGTTCCGAAGCTCCTCCACTAACAGCAGCAGATTCTGCCATCGAGAATTTCAAATTGCTATAAATCCTTTTGCTGTAGCTGGTTGAAAACAAACAAACAAAGCAAACCCCCACACTAAAAAGAAGAAAGGTGGATTCCATGACTATCCATGAGAAAAAAAAGTATGTGGCTACCTAGAAATCACTATGAGGCAAAGAAAAGGAACAGGTAAAACACTGTAGGCAGCAGGGCAATCAGGCTCTATATTTCTCTGAGGCCCTCTGTGATTTATGATTTCCATTAAAAGGAACACATGCCTTACAAATTACCCCTAATCTTAGCATCAGTAGGATGGTATAGAACAAGCAACAAGAGTCTGGAAGGTGTCACTGGGGTATCCCAAAACAACCATAGAGACCAGCGTCAAGTTCAACAACCAGACTGTATCTGCTCAGTGCATCTCTGATACCCAGCTCACCTTTGCAAGGCCAGCCCCATGCAGCCAAATCCAAACTTCCCAAACCTTCTGAACATGGAAAACTGTCACAGAGACGGCAGCACTGAAGAGTGAACATAATCCCATCTCAAAGCCTAGCTGTCATCCTCTGCATGTCACCAACCCATGGAAAAGGGAGCATTGTCCCTTGCATTGAGGGGATTCTCTGGTTAGAGAGAACTCTAACGCCCTAAAACTTGGCAGAGCCTCAAAGCAGGAGCTGCATTTTGCATGAGCACCTAGGGCACAACTCCCTGTATTATTCATTCCTAAATGCCCCATGTGTTGTCTTTAGAGAGGGAGGCAGCCACACCACCTTTCTGTGTGTGCTTTCCTTCCTTGGCTTTTACATTTCTTCCACATGCAGAATGTACTTAACTCACTGCTTATTGAATGAAGGATTAGTATTATTTTCCTTCCTCCAGTGAACTTTGTTTCACTTCATCCTGCATACATTTGGCTGGGCTGTGTTTTCCTGCCAGCACACCACTGTTCAGCAAACTCCTGTGCTTAAGGCCAGCCAGCTAACACAGTGATTCCTTTTTACTCCCGAGGAGTGTTTCCGTAATCACGGCTGTGCTGGGGGATGAATGACAGCTTACACCAAGAAGCACAAAATGCACTTCCAGAAGCTTTGCTGGGCTGGGACAGAGCTAAAGCGGCTTCAGACTGCCAAGACATTTGAGACATCCAGAGGAAGACACGTTTGGAAACAGAGCCTGCTCCTTAGCTCCTCTGCTAGCACAGACACTGACCAAGGACTGGGAAGGGAGCAACTTCCCCATTCTCTCTTTCCTGTGCTGTCACATCTCACGTTGAGCTAGACTGTGAGGAAAAATTAGTATAAAACTAGTAGGTAACAAATCTGCAATGGCTCTGTATTTACAGTCTCTTTTTTTTGTTGGTGTTGTGGTTAAGAATGGTTATGTTGCAAGGAGAAAAGAAGGGTTTCTTTCCAACTCTTGGAAAACCAAGTTGGAAGTTCCTGTTCACATCACTGCTGCAATGCAGACTCCTCTGGTGGAAGTGTTTTCTTTTTCTGGTGGAATTATACCTCAAGTCCTGCTAGGTAGTTCCTCTCTTTGTTCCTGTGAGCCAAGATCATGCTATGCCATGCTTATAATATAACCTCACACTAAAAAGGAGATTACAAAGGGGGCAAAATGCCCTCGAGGGTTCCCCTTTATCAGAACCTTCCCTGTCAGTTTGCCTTCTCATTTCCTGAGCTCTTGTCTGATTATTAGTGTACTGACAGAATAAAAATAACCTCATATTCCTACATGAATCATAAATAAAACCCTTTTATTTCATCAAAGAGGTTGGCAGGTTTATAGTCCTTTGCAATGCATGCACAATGTGAATGACATACCTTTAATTTTGCTGACAAGCTTGTCGGGGTCCTAATGAAAAAGAGTGAAAAGTGGGTGACTTCTCTAAAGGTTTAGCAGTTGCTTTTTGGTGAGGATATATATTTCACCTTGCCACTGTAATCAAGGAGCCATCTGATCTTGGTAATGAACTCTTCAATTACAGTCCACTCCTAACTCTTCAGGAATGCCTTGGCAACAATACCCCAGTGATTATTGCTGATATTACACATTAAAGCAACCTGGGGGGAATAAAGAGGGGGAAAAGGGGAAACAGAACCTGAGCAGTGTCTGTGGTAGAGCTACAGGTATCAGGATGCATCAGCAATGATCACATTCCAGATTTTGGTCTTTCTAGTTTTACATCCTTGCTGTACAGCAGCCAACAATGAAATTCCCATTCCCACCTGGATGTTGACAGTACGTATTCCTCCCCATTTGTTCGAGCAGACACTTTGCTTTTAGAAACCAATATCAAGAATGGTTGAGGGTACCTTGGGACAGCCCCATCAAAAAGGAAGGCGTAGTGCAGAGTATTCCTTTTGGTGTCTCTGACAAACAGGTTTCCTGAGAAAGGTTGCACAAAGAAAGAAAGATCCAGGTACACAAAAAACAGGCACAGCACAAACAATCAGAAAATCTTTCCTATTCAGACTCTTGCACAGAGTTAAAAGGTTAATTGCTCTCAAAAAGAGGGAGGCAAACAGTTAAAAATATATCTTTTTAGTAGTATTGAGAGTTCTTTCCCTTTCTTCAACACATCCTTTCTTATTTCTCCTTTCTTTTTTTTCTGTCTTCCATTTTGCTCATGTAAAAGTCAGGAAGAACACAGAGCCCCACGTTTGCTTTCTGACCACAAACAAACCATCAAAGCCACAACCATCTTCCCTTTCATAAAAAGATTCCTGCTTTTTTTGGAAGTGTCTCAGGTCTTCACTCAATAATTCTGAAAGAAATTAAGGGAATATGGTAGCTTTATTTGATCTCTTGGAGCTCATCCTTCTTTTTTGGTGGCGATTCCAGTCTTTAGCAACACCTCATCAGAGAAAGGTTGGGATTTGGCGAGTTATACTGGCCTGATTGATGCTCTTTTTTGATTCTTATTTTCATGGGTTTGGTGGGGATTCAGAGGCGGGGATGCTGAGCAAGAAAATAAGAGGGACATAACTAAAGTAATCTGAGTAGAGAAAGAAACAGGAGCTGTGTGTACAGGATTGTGCATACAGAGGTGGGGCAGAAAAGGGAAAATAATATGGACACTGCTTTCCAGATTGCTGTCATGACAGGATTTTACAAGATTCCAGAGATGCACTTTTAATTTTCATTACTTTCCATCTTCCTTTGATAAGCTCAGGAGCAGTATCTAATTTTATTAGGAGCTTTTCATCAAACGTGGGTATCTTCCTTCCTCTAGGGATTCCCTAGCCACAAAAACATCAGTTTCTGTGAAACATTAGCTAATACCAGTTAGAGTTACTTGACCCTATCAAGCTAAGAAATAAATTTTACTCTTCATGAAAGTCCTACTGTTTACACTCCAGACAAAATTCTTAGATCTCAAAGTTTTCAGAGGAAAAACATATTTCATAATGCCAGAAAACTGCCCTTAAAAACCTGGGCCACAGAGGCCTGTAACTGTTTCTTGTTTCAAATTAAATACACTGACAGACTTACTCCTGACTGTGGCTGACACCGGGGCCTGATTTTCTTGGCATAAAATCCAAATGGGTGAGGGCAGGAGCCACATCCAGTCCCACACTGCTACCTCTGGCCCTCAGCCTTCCCCGTGTGGCTGCACAGAGGGAACTGGTGAGAATCAAAGCCCTTCTCCCTTCCCAGGGCAGAACATCCTTAGCAGGAGCTCAGGGTTTGGTGAACCTTCCAGAGTGAGGGTTTTGGTGGGGAGTGACTGCCCCAGCAGGAAGGTGATGCTGGCAACCAGCACAACCCCAATGCTTTTGAAACAGAGGACCAGCCACTCTGGCTGTAGTGCTGTCACCTGTTCAGCTGTTTGCAGTGTAAGGTCTTGCTAGAAAAGGTTAAGGAAAGACTCATCTACTCCAAAATGATCAGTTTGTTATCACTATGAATAATACTTTCTAGTACTTAACATGCTACTTTTCATCTTCAAAGCACTTTGCAAACATGAATTAATCCTCACAGTGTGCCTGTGGGGTAAGCAAGTGCTGCTGCTCCCAGAGCTGAGGCACAGGGTTAGCTGACATCTCCAAGTCCAGAGGGTCAGGATCAGACTCTGCACATCCTGCTCTGATGCCCAAAATATTTAAAGAGGGTGTTTCCCCTCCTCTTAGAAGGGGTGGTGAATGGGAACCACTTCTGTTTTAAAGGAAATACTTTCTTAAAGTGCTGGTTTGAACTGACAACTGCAACTCCAGCAGCTTGGACAAGGCTGCAGCTTTCTTCCTTCCCACATATTCCTGCATTGATGGTAGAGGTGGGCAATTACTGCCAGCTGATTAAAGGTCTAGGGTCATGGAGGAATTCTAAAACTACTCCCCAAGCCCTGCTTTGTAGTGGAGAATTGTGTTTGTGTACACAAAAGTGATCAGTCACAGCTTAAAGAAGCAGCAGATTTCTTTAAAGATTTACCAGGCCACCATCACTGAGGCATAACCAAAGGAAGAGTTTCACTGAAAGCAGCCTGTGTTTGTGAGCACTGATTAGCCTAATGTTTGGGTTTTCTTCACTGGTGGGTGTGGGTTTGGGTTTGTTTGTTTCATTTCTAAACAACTTCCAACACTTTCTGTGCTAACAGCCGAAGAAAGGTTTAGAGGGAAGGACAGGCCCATGATGTGGTTTTATTTGTCCATGCTTCTTTGAGTTGGTAAATCACACTGCATTGCTTTATTGAGTGCCCCTTTAGGAGTATATTGGAAAAAATTCTATCTGCCACAATTAATAGAGTGCCTAGTGCATCACACAGCACAGCCCTGGCGTCGGAACGCGGCATTCTCCGGGAGCCCTTTGGTCCCACACTGGATGCCAGAAAGGATAGTGGCTGTGACATGTGATACAACTGCTGATAAATGATGGTGATAATGCAGAACAAAAAGGCTAATGAGTTCTCCCCAACACCACGCTACTTTCATGAAATGATGATGGCCCTATTTGCTACTTTTTTTTTCCTTTTTTTTGGCTAGTGAGTTACTTATCCCTGTACCTGCATGTTGGTTTTATCTTGTCTGCACAATGCCATGGAGAGACAGCCAAAATTAATGTCAGCATCTGCCTTCACTTTTAAACTATAAAAAAGCCTTTGAAGGTAGAGTAAACCAAAGAGGCCAGTAACTAATTATAACCCATTGTACTGGACTTTGGGAATAATGAATAGAAGCTATTCCCCGTGCGCTTAGCAGAGACAGTGGCGCCTTTGTGGTGAGGGAGATCCCTTCACTGGACCAGAGAGAGGAGAAATGGGATTGTTAATGTATGTAAGAGGCTGGAGGATTTCTATGGTGCTATTTCACTGCAGAGGCAGAAGGGAGCAGAGCCAATCATGGGAAGCGTAAAGGTGTGAAGGCACAAAGATGGAGAGTTGATTAAAAGCACCGTGGGGAGCGTGGGCGAACAAATCAATGGTAATGATGGAATTATGCCCGAGCGGAACCCAACAGTCTGCGCTGTCCTGGTGACTCGGAGCTGGGGATTAAATGCTGCAGGAGCAGAGCCGGCCCTTGTCCTGCCTGTCAGCACTCAGGGATGGGCTGATCGAAGGGATGGGTTCTGCTGCCCAGCGGGGTGAGCTCTGGGGGGCAGTGCCCAAGCCCAGCACTGGCACCTCTGCGCCCTGTGAGGTGTGAGGGCAGGTCCTGCCCAGGGAGCAGGAGCAGTGGGGTCGGGATGCCCACACGGCTGTCACGCCTGGAGTGGGACAGGGCTCTGCTGGGGGAGTGGAAGCACGAGGGAAGAAAAGGTAAAAGATGAGAGGAGGGGCCCTGAGGGTGCTCGGTGAGATCAGGGAGGCAGGGCAGCAAAGCCCTGGTGGTGCAGGGACACGGGCGGCACTGGGGGCCGAGCGGGGTAGCCGGGCTGGGGCTCAGAGGCACCGGCAGGAGCTGAGGGAGCACAGATCAGAGCAGGCTGCAAAGGCACTGAGAGAAAGGCCTGGAGCAGCCTGCAGGGAGGGAAGAGAGGATTGGAGCAGCTGCCAAGATCAATGCAGGCCTGGCTGTAGCTGGGGCAGCACAGGCTGAGGGCTGCCTGCCCTCCCTGCGCTTGCCCTGCTGGCTCTGACACCTCTACAAGCAGAATTACACAAACACAGCCTCGGTTCCTTCTCCTTTACTCCTTTAAGGATTCCTCTGCTGGTTTGAGGCACAAATCTTTATGCACATAAATAGCCCAGAAGCCCCTACCCCTATGGCAGTCACCAATCCCACCTGGCTTTGTGGCTGGTGACCTCAGGAGAGAGGAGCTGGGGACCATCTGCCTGCCCCAAGTTGGTCACACAGCGCTGCCAGAGGGGAGTTAAATGGGTGAAGAATGAGCCTAGGGATAGAAGCTGTCAGGACAGAGGTCTGTCCATAAGGGACTGTGCCAGAACACGAAGCAACCCAGAAATTTTCTCTCTGCTGGCATCAGCCACAGCAGCCCAGAGCTGGCTGCAAGGGCAGCACTGCCCATGAGAGGAGTGCACAAGGACAGCTTGACCTCAGGTTCTGCATGACAGGAGATCCTCCCACACCACACAGCCAGAGCCAGACCCTCAGCAAATATAAGGGCCATCATGCCTGGCCTTTTGGCACGAACTAACGACGAAATAAGTGAAAGCTAAACATTTTCAAAGTCAAATATTTGCCCAGTGGTGAAACAGGCCACTGAAGCCAGAGAGAAGCTGTTCCTAGGTGGCCTCAGCCTGAGCAGATCCTGCAGGACTGCTCTGGTGGTCTCAGTTAAGAGACCTTCAGATTGCTGGAGTCTACTTGTGCTCAGGCCAGCTGGGGAGGAGAGAGCCAATTTTAGTCATCCAGAGTCTCCAGAAATAAAATTCTCGAAAGGAAAAGACAAAGACTCACAAGTAGAAAATGCACAGATTCTTTCCAAATGGTCTTAATGAAGATTATTTAAATATGGAGAGTTAAAATATCCCATATGTTAGCTCCCTTATGGATCTCTTATACAGACTCAAGTCTGAGCACAAACTAATAAACCCCTTATCGAGAGAGGAGCTCAATACCAAAAAGCAACAATCTGGTGTTTGGCTGCTTCTTTGCTTTTTCCTAATAATAGTGTGTGAAAAGCCTAAGAGGAAAGTACAAGGCTCAGAACTGGGCTTGGGCACATGCCCCTGAACAGGCCCAATCTCCAGATGGGTTTCCTTCACTCTTCAAAGCAGCAAGCACGAGAAAGTGGAGAGGGAGACCTAGACCCGGCACAAATATTAAATGTAAATACAACACGTTCCAGCACAGACCTGTCACTGAAACAAGCCCTACAGCAAAGCTCTCTCTTCCTGTTGGTGACAATGCAAAGGACTTCAGCATAATGGTATTTACTCAGTTAAGTGAGAGCTGTAGTGCACTTCAGCCTTAGAAACAAAACTTGAGTTATTTAAGTGTCCCATTTTCAGACCTGAGGCTTTATTTGCATGTGGCTGTTGACTTCAGCAGGAGTCACCACTGCCACCAAAGGCTCTGCTCTGTGAGCTCCTCAGCAGGAGAAATGGAATGGAAAAAACCCTTTTGCTTCAGCTCAGCAGAACCCAGAGCAAGGAAGCACACACTTAGTTTAGATACAAACAGAAGTCACTTCATAATCTTTTACTTCCCTTCTCCTCAATAAATTGGGAAAAAAAACATATTCATCCTCTTGAAGATCTCTGACTGACAATTAAGCAGTATTATTTCTAGTTACACTCATACTAAAGGGTGATGCTAACATGGTCAGTAATGTGTAGTACACAGCATTTTTTTGCACATGAGGGTGCTGGGATGTTTTAATGAGCACCTTTTCTTTTGCCTATGTGCCAGTCATAGTCACCTACTTGCTTAAAAAGGATTTTACTATTTATTTTTTAAAACATATTTTCTTAAGCTTTCAACCCAGAGTATGCAGTTTTAGTTAAGCTCTCATGGTTGTGTTCATTCTAAACTCAACCCCAAAAACTAACCTCTCTCAGGATGAAATTTGCTTTAAAAATATGATGTGGTAATAATTTCCTTTCTAATAAAGACTACACAACTGTCTTCATATATGGAAGGCACTTGGTAAAAAAAAAAAAACACACTTTGTTTTTGTAGATCCAGCAACTTGAGAAGGCAGGAGTGAGTGAACAGTGGGCTAATCACTCTGTCTGCATTGACAAGCAGGGAAGGAGTTAATTATCTGCTTCTTTTCACTAATTCTCTTGCAGAGCTCGGTTGTGCATATTAAATGTCTAAGTTACCAAATTTAAAGAAAAACTTGATCTCAATTCGGCTACATATTAGAAGTGCCATTCCCTGTTGTCCTACCTAGCACTGTTAATTGCATACATTTAGCCCTCTATTGGAGAATAATTTAGCTTCAGATTGAAAAGAAATAGCCCTGGCCTTGGTTATTTTGGCATACAAGACTCCAGTATGACTCTGTTTTCTAAGCAGACATTAATGATTCTAAAACTAATATTCATTGTTTGAAGAGGCATAGCAGCCTTGGCATTTACTTAACCTTTTGTCTCATGTATGAGACTGAGTCAGCCTAAATCCTTTTCTTAATTAATATCTATTCTTTTTTTTTCTGTCCAACATTATTTATTAAACAATTTGCATGCAACAATTAAGAGTTGAGAGATTAGGAAAAAAAACCCACTGTAGGAGCAAGCTCACTTGGTACAACAACAACCATCAAACTGATTCCCCAGCTCAAACAAAACTCTGAGCAAGGAGGAGAGAGGAACAGGGAGTGAGGAAGGTCAGGAAAAAAAAAAATCTAAAACCAAGTCCTACCATTCACCTCTTAGCCCTAACATTAAGCTATTCCCTACAAAAAAAAGTAATAATTCTAGAGGGAAAGAGATAAAATACTACTGTAAAAGCATAAAACCCTGGGATTTGACACCTCCAGTGAATGTCAGTGATGACAGTTATGGTTGTGAATAAAGTGCAGTCACTGAAACTGTTTGCTTATTGCTGTGGTAGAGAGAAATTATTTCAGCTTCCTGTCGTGCCTCACAGGACAGCACTGCCTGCTCCACATGAGCCACCCCAACTGAGCTCTCTGCTTCTCCAGCCTCTTTGTTTCTGTGCGCTTCCTCGCGCTCTTGTGATGGCAACTGCAGCGAGCAACTTGCTGGGTGTGCCACAAAAGCCCCTTAGGAATGTTGGTCACACTGGGGAACTGGCAAGGACACCTTTGGCAGTGGCACTAAACCATTCTGGGGTGGCATTACGAGCTGTAGGACATTAACACAGAGCAGGATGCATTTGCATATACATGGAATTCACCCAGAATAGAGGCTCCAGATCTCTCCTCACCTTTTCTCCCAGGCAGGAACTTTGTGGAGTCACAGACACTCTGCTCAGGGGACTCTCTGCAAGACCAGAGCTGAATCACCTTTTATATCCTACCAGGGCTGCACGACAAACCAGACCTACAGGAGAAACTCAACACTTTCCCAAAAACACAGGTGTGATAATATGAGCTGTGTCCTGCAGCCACCAGGATCCCCATCATCCATTGGAACAGGATTCACTGGCATCACAGTCATCCTGAATCCTCTATTAGCCAATCCCTAATGCTCTTGGGATCTCCTTTCTAAAAGGCTTTAGGAGATCCCTGGGCACCACACAAATCTCTCGACCCACACCTTTCACATGAACCTACAGAGACTGAACTTCCTACCTGTGACGAGGTCAAGACTGCTTGGGGGAAAGACACAGTGGAGAAAAAAATGGGAGCAATGCTTAGAAACTCTCCTGAGAGCTGAACTGGACCCCTGCTACCGTCTGTCTCAGTGCTCCCACAAGAAACACTCCAGGGATCCAGATGTGTCATTTTCTCTACAACTAACTCACCAATGTGACACTACTTTAAATATTATTTCAGATATAGAGTTCAGCAGGTAATTTCAGGGCATGAACTTTGGCAGCAGGTTTTAAAATCCAAATGCACGTCTATAAACCAAACATATTAATAACTTAACAGTTTTCAATAAGACATCAACATTTGCATGCATCTTCCTACTTGTTATGTGCAGTACTACATTTTTTAATGTTTCTTGGATGCTGGCCAGAGAGTCTGAGTCCCTAGTTAGTTCAGCTATTACTTTCTTGCCACAATAGATCTGGGTCTTGGCCAAGTACTGGACTCATACTGCATACAAAAACACAACATTCTCTCCCTTATCTGTTGATAGTCTTCACTTCCCAGGGAAGGGAGAAAAAATGGCATAAATTAAGATAAATAAGTAAATACATAAAAATTCAACACTAACTGTAGTAGAAGTATTTTTAGCATTTTTTAACACTACGTGTAATCAAAAGATTTCCTTATGTATTTATACTGCTTTAGTCTCCCAAGAGTTTAATTCATGACTATTCACCTGAACAGGAGAGGAAGATCTCTTCTTTAAATCCCTCCTGGAGCTCCTCAGGCTTTCCACAAGAGTGAGCAAGGTTACCTGACCTGAAATAAAACAGGGGAGGAAGAGGCTTCAGTACCGTCCTTCCTTTTTCAGTGTTTCTCAGCCTATGGACTATGGAGGGGTTTAAAGAGGCCATGAAGGGTTAGAGGCGGCCTCTGTTTTACATTTGACCTTTTTATCCCCTACTCAGAGCCTCTGGTGCCTTCAGAGGAAGACGGATGAACACAGAGGAGACGCCTTTTGAAAGAGGTTTGAAAACATTGTCCAGCACAGCTCTGGTGGCAGGGCAGTGAATGTTGCCTTTTATTGTGGGTTTAAGGTGGCAAACTCATACTTAGATTAACAAAGAGCAAGGAAAAAGGAGCGGGTGACGCAATGAGCGTGGCTGTGGCTTTCCAGCCACGTTAATCCCCCAGCAGCCTGAGCTGCCCCTGAAAGGGCCGGGTCTGCTGGGAAGGTTTTTGCCCACTTGAAGATCTGCATTTTATCAGAGAAAGCTGGAACTTTCCCCGACCCTAAAAACGCCTCTCGGTGCTGCTGAGCACACGGAATCACCGCACTCTGAGGAGTGGGATAACGGGAAGGGCGTTCCTGCCCTTGGTGACCACGGAACCACCGCGGAACCCGAGCCAAGCACACGTGGGCCAAGGCCAGGAGCAGCAGGGAGGGCTGCTCACCTTCCCCTGGGCTGCTGCCAAAACCCCATCCCAGTCCACATGGAGCACTTTGCTCTCAGTGTAACATTGATCCCAGCAGTCCCTGGGCTGACTTGAAAAATATTCCTAATGATATCAAGGTAGCTGACAAGGTACTAGAAGATATGATTCCTGTACCTTCTGCTAGAGCTGTGTGAGTGGTTTTTTCTGTTCATTTGCCCAAATAAAGCTTCAGTGCCTTAATTTCCGTTGTTTCAGAAATTAGATCCTCTTGAAGAATGAAAGGATGCTGTGTTCAAGAGGGGTAGTGTTTTTATGAAGACACGTAATTAAAGGAAGCCATTAAAAATACTTGTAAAAATGATTCAGATTTTTATATATGTCGACTAACTAACTTATTATTGCTCTTCTTGGTCAGAGATTAATGGGAATTTCTTAAAGGATAAAGAATTATTTAACAAGCTCCAGGATATACAGGGCTTGGAATACACTATAATAATGTGAATAATAGGAAATGTGGCTGTTTATTCCCTTAACTAATGAACCAACGCTAAATCCAGAGATATCAAGATGTCAAAAAAACCCAAACTAAAAATAACCCCAACCAATACCTAACAAGCAAGTGGATGTTTTTTACTTGAATCTAAACATAGACTTTAGCAAAAAAAAAAATCCCTCTCTTTAAGAGAATCAGGTTCCCATGTGCTCTAACTCAAGGTGGTAGAGGAACACACCAAGCATGATCTCAGAAATGACTGAGAAGCACCAAAGACCATAAAGAGAGAGTTTAAAATCAGGGGATGCTGAATATTCAGCAATTCCTTGTGAGGGGAAGGAGACAGCAAGACAGGAGCTTCCCATGAAGAAATTGTCTTTACAGAGTGATGACAACAATGTGTGTGGGAAAAGATTTCTGTGCAAGCAAAACTGACTTCTAAGATCACAAGTAGCAGAGTCACTTGATGGTTCCCTTGATGACAGCCCACATGGACAGCTTTCATTTTCCCAGCTCTTCGAGGTTTTAAGTGACCTCAGCTAGTGACTATCACAGCCCCTCTGGGCTGAAAAGCCCGTGCCAAGAGGGAGTGGCACGTCTCTAGGCTGACATTGGCACTAAGGGAAGGGAGCAGGTAACACTTCAGAAGAGAAGGAAGTGGAAGGCAAACCAGTTTCTCAGGCAGCTGAAAAGTGTGTTTGGCTCTTTTCACAACTGATTTGACAAGTGTTTTCTGCAGGAACTGCTCAGAGCAACAAACTGCAGCGATTCCTGTGCCCAGGTGAAGCAGCAATAGTTCCCTCTCTCTGGCTGAAACAAATAAACACAAACCAGCTTTTTTTCAAAGCAGATCCCAACCGAGCCAGGTAGCAGCAGTGAGCCTTCTGCAGCCTGACACCCAATTATTTTAATATCCACTACATCTTCCCCCTCTCAGGGCTCATTGGGTTTTTTTCCTTTAACTTTCTGAAGGCACACAAAGAAGTGAATAACCTTTTCTTCGCGTACCTGGCTACAGCCACATCGCTGAGGGGGGTCCTTTCGACATTTTAAAGGACCTGAAGTGTGTGACAACATGGCACTGCAGTCAAGAATCTTGCCGGGAAACAGAATAAGAAGATTTATTTTATTTTTAATATTTGAAAGATTTCAAAAAGCATTCAACTGGATTTCTCACTAAGAGGATGAGTGAAGAGAATCCTTTGTAACTAAGCTGGGAGGCCCAAGTCTTTTATCCATTGTTACACAGTTTTTCCCCAGGGCAGAGTTAGGAAGGCCTGCAAGCCCCAGCAGCTTAACAAGGCGAGTACACTGGGTGGGCTTTCCTGCCATTGCCTAAGCTTCTGCCGAGGAAGGAGCCGCCGGAGCCCAGCGGCCCCGCGCTCATCCCGGGCTCCCACCGGCGTTGCTGGGGAAGGTCCTGGGGCAGCGCTGCTCTCCCAGCAGTGACTCTGCCCGGCCTGCCTGCAATCACACACACCCCTCTCAGTGCCCAGACACCTCTGCCTCCTCTGTAAACCAGGAGCAAAACCATTCCCCGCAAGATTAGCAGTGAATTGGCACTTGGATTAATCGTTGTGCATCGGACTTTGCCAAGCTGCCTTTTCCTGTGGGCTTTTTTAAACTCTCGTAGAACTTGGTCAGAGATACCTTATCTCTCCCAGGATAGGCTGTGTAACAGGAGGAAAGCAGTGTAACTGTGCTGCTGACACCTTTCTTTTCTGCCCTTTTGTACTTCTAACACCTGTATGTGAAAACCCTTCAGCCCTGATGCAAATGGGCGGGTGGGTTTTGATCCCATGGACCTAGATATTCCCCCGAGCTTGCTTTACAGCAGGGATGGACCCACCCACCTTCCCCAGGGATCTTTGGGTTTGGCAGAAAGTGAGAACTTCCCTGAGTGATTCCCAACAATGCCAAAAGGGGCTCCGGGCCTCAAGCAGGACACCCAGGACATGTTCTTGCCTCCAACTCCACGAACTCTTGTTCTAGGACTTGCCCAGCTTATTACAAAGCCCTAAATATGCAAGATCCGTGTCGGTTCCATTTTGCTTGGCAGCGTTTCACAGCCCTGCCAGTCTCTGTGAGAGGTACAGGAATGAGGAGCAGGAGAGGCCGAGGATCGCCCTGTCCATTTGTGCCTCAGTCGAAGCCTCAGAGTTCACCATTCAAGGGTGCTCTCCAGTTAAAGGGGAAATAAAAGATTACTTCTAAGTAATTAAGCGCCTCTATTCCTGACTTGCTATGAAATTTGTGGGACACTAACACGACAGAAATTTTGAGGGCCAATGTCTTATGTACAAGTCCAGAAGCGGAAGAATCCGGAGTTTGTAAATAACACCGGCAATATTTGCTTCCTTGATCTCACTGAAATGAATGGTCTGTGGCTTTGGTATGTGTCAGTGCCATAAAGCAGGATATTTCTGGGAACTGGGTGCTCCATGTGTCAGTGATGGAGTTAGGGAGTGGCAGTGGCCATTTCACGGTCAAAGTTACAGAAGGGCTTTTACTCTATGCTCAGCTCTCCTGTTTATACTCCAACAAAAAGCTGAACAAATTCCTAAGTCAGACCTGGAGCCATGGTTGAAATTTTTCTATAAAATTGGAAAGAGATTTCAGCCAGAGACTTTCAAATGCTGGCACCCCTGAAAAACCCCAAATCACAAGCACAGACTGTGCCCTCCCTGGTTTTCTCACACGGGGGTGAACCTGGGTTAGGGCAAAGTTGTTTGACCAAATTATTGCCCCTGCCAAGCTTCTTCTCCACTAAAGCCCAGCTCTCCTTCTCCAGCCCCACCATTCCCTTGGAGATGCTGGGACAACCCAAGAAAAAAGCATCTTACTTACGTGCTATATTTTAATGTTTATGGTATGGCTTTTTGTATAATAGGAATAATCGCTATTGCTTTGTAGTACACTTACAACAAATAGCTTTTGAGATTGCTCAAACACTTTAGCTCCACTTCAGCTCTTAATCAAACTCAGCAGCTGTTTATTGCAATTACACCATAAAGCAACAGACATTATCCCTTAACTAACTGTCTTATTAATATAGGTAGTTACACAGCTATTTCATAGTTAGTCTTAAATAACTGCTTTTAATTATTTTATTAACATAAATAACCATCTCAATAAATTTAAATTAAATGCATATGTGAGAAAACGCAATTTAAAGCATTACACAGAATTGCATCTGTTTACTAATGTTTAAATTGTTGTCATTGTATAATTCAATTAAAGTGCAACTTTAATTTATTTCAATTTTTGATGTCCATGAAACACCTAAGACACCAGAACTTCCTAAACATTGAAATGGGCACTCTCTGCTCTTCTTGTGCTGCTGTATTTTCTCAGCAATATTAGTTTGCTGCAAGGCGAATGAGATTTCTTTTTACCCACAAAACTTACAATTTAAAACCCCCAGTTAATTTTGTTTTCTTCCCATTCCCAAAGCAACAGATGACTGGATTGCATTTTTCCTTTTGGTTCAGTTGTGCAACTCTGCTTTCAGCGGAGAACAGGATTTTGCTTTCCTGTGCAATGCTGGATCCTCCATCTCTTATGCCATTTGTTCTGCTGGGATCAAGCTCTTTGCCTTCAGCCAAAGGGAAGGCAGACGTTGCCTGACCTGGCCTGAAATCCCTTTTCCTTGCTCAGGGGGGATGGTTTATTGTTCAGGGGTCTCATCCTACCCCAAAATCTTGCACTGCAGAGGAGGCAGCACTTGCACAGCAGCTTTTATCCCCCAGTGCCACCATGGAATGTGCCTCTGGAAAGGGACCCCAGCCCAGATTAGTGCATTCCATCCCTCATTTCCCAGAAGGCTCTGCCCAGCACATTGGCCTGTTCAGACTCTCTTTTGGGTGTGAAACAAAAATCTCCTCTCCTTATTCTGTTTTAGATGCCTCCCCTACAGGATAAAGAGGAAAACACTTGCTGGAGAAGAAGCAGAAAAGGAGAGGGGCTCCCTTCACCCCTCAGACAGAACAGATGATGCTAAGAAGCACTAGGAGAAACTAAAAGTGGAAAATGTAAGGCAAGAACGGGGTGAAAATGAGGCTGGAAAACATAAAGATGCAAAAGGAGGTGAGGAGGTCTCACATACTTTCCTGCCAGCTCAAAACTTTTTAATTCTGTAGCTGGTGTAGGAACCTGCCAATGTGAACTGCTACCTCTCAAATCACAGAAAACCCCTTAAAAGTAACTGGGATGTATTGAGAAAAAGTGTTGAAGTGAGGAAAATGTAAAGCAAAATTTCTCTGAGGGTCTTGATTGGGATCCCAGCAGCTTTATAACCTTCTAAACTGTGGATATCAAGGCATATTTGGCTCTTGGATGTCAGTCAATGCCAAAGATTTTACAGGAGAGCAATGAAGGGAAGAATTTGGTGCAATAATGGTGACTATTGCTAAGTAGCAAAGTCCATCTCATCCTCTGGCTGCTCATCAGAGGACACAATTTGCCTACAGGGAATTGTTAAAGAATTTCAAATCAGGTTTCAATGCATTTCCATGCAGGTACACTCTATGTCAGGAGGAAGGTGCCTCAGTGACACCAAGCCCATGGAAAAGGGGAACGTGGCTGGGACAGCAAAGCTGGAAACAGTGATTTATTGATTTTAATACTTCTATCCAAATGCACCAGGTAACATGAAGGAATAATTACAGGCTCCATCAGAGAGGGGTTGTGATCTGGCAGACACACCAAGCTCCCCAGGAGACAAGCTCTTAAAACTTTACAGACTCCACTGGGCAAAGACAGGTGACTCAGTACAAAGGGTTTTTACAGAAAAATGTAGAAACCCAGAGTGAAAGCAGACATGTTTAAACTTCAGGTAACTGAGAGTGATCAGGGGTTGGATAATTGAAGTTCCAATGTATATTTGCCTACACTGTCGCTCACCTTTGAGCCCTACCTAGGCATCTTGACATTTATGTAGTCTGAAATCCTGAAAGCTCTGAGTTTAGACAACTAAATTGTTGCTTGTCAGTTTAGTCTTGACTGAAAGACAGGTGTTTTGTTTCAGAGTAACACTCCTTTCAGACTCCTCTATTCCCAAGCTCACATTACTGAGCTAAGGAACTATCAAAAATGAAATAACTTACAAGCAGGCGAAGACATTTACATACCTTGAACAAAGGAATTCTTTGGGCAAAATAGGGATTTTTAATTATTGCTTGTTTTTTGTCATGTGGGATTCTCATCTCTGGCTCTCTGGTGGGAGCTGGAGGAGCTTGGAGGCTTTGAAGGCTCCTACACTTTTGGTACTGCTATGCAGTTTTACAAGCTGAATGCAAAATGCTGTCTGAACACAAATCCAGCTGAGAATCTGAACCAGAATTCTCCAAAAATGCAATTCTGGAAGCAGGCATGCAACACACACAGCAGTCCAATGGCAACAGGGTGAGTAAGGAGTAACTCTTAGGCTCATCCTAACTTTACTTCTAATTCGAAGTGGGTCATTATTGCCAGGCCTGCATTATCATCTCTAACACTTCAGGCTTGTTGGCATTGTGGCAGGGCTTGGACCTCAAACCCTTTATTTATGCCATTAAGTGTGCTGAAGGCAACAGAAGACAGGCTTAAACACAGTGACCTGCCAATAACCTCGGCTGTGACCTGGAGGGATCCCCAGTTTTGGCACAGGTTAAGGGTCTCATCTCATTTAGAACCTTATGCTGGATTTGAACTGTAGCCCCAGAAGTAAAAAGGCAGCATTTTTATCTGGGAAGCCACATGGCTCTGGCTTCCTGATTGGTACTTGTGACATCCCAGTATTGGCAAACCAGGGACATTTTAACTGTGTGCTCTATTTTCTGCCCTTCATTACGGCCAGCCAGCCTGAGTTTTCTTTCCTTCCCTTTCTTTTTTTTTTTAAAGGATTTGAGTGACAAAGTGACTATGCATATCATTCCACATTTGAACTGTAAGACTTCAGTATTTCTACCTCTAGTGTGTAATTGGATCAGCTGCCAGTTACAGAAAGGAGCTGGGTGAGTATTAAGTGTGTGGAAAATGAAGAAGAGTCCAAGTGTGAAGGGGAGGAATAATTTGACAAAGCCTGCAGCGAGCTGTACGTGGTTTTCTCGTTCCAAAATGGAGTAGGTTTTGAAGCGTATGAGAAAAAACTGCCTTTGATTTATTAGCTTTGGTTCGCAGAATACCAGCCACAATCTTGGAGCAACTCAAGACATATGGAAAACCACAGTCCCTGCCCCAAGGAAGGCACAAAACCCACATTATCATACCAAGGATGGACCAGTGCCAGCCTGAAAACCTCCCTGATTTTTTCTGGGTCTTGGACAGCCTCGTCAGGCAGGGCACAAAGCTGCTGCCAGGGCTGGGGCTGGGTGTGCCCGTGGTGTGGTGGCCCTCAAAGCATCACACCCAGTGCTCTTCTGTAGGTCGCCACATAACGCTGTCTCACTTGAGTCTGGAGTCTCTCAAAGAAATTAAGATGATGGAAATATGAAACAGTCTAGAACCAACCACAAAAATCCATGGTAATTCTCAGCCCTTTAAAAAGGTGATAAATAGGTGAAGACTGTGCAGTCAGAAAGTGACAGTGTTTCTGTCAGGACAAGAAAGTTGAGTTCCAACACTAAGCACAGGTAAGGCAGGATCACAAAGACAGAAACAATTCTTTATCCAGCAAGTGTTCAATTATTTATATCTTTAGGAAGTGCGAGCAAATCCCCTCAGATAAGAATTGGGAGTCTGTAGATTCCTGGTCAAACTCTCCTGGTGAGACCCAGAACATCCTTCACTTTGCATTCAAAGATGCAACTGAAGACAACAATCTAATCATGAGGTGGCCAATTTAGAGGATTAGGAGAGAGGCCTGCAGCCTGAGATCAAGGAGAAGGTCACAACATCCAGAGCAGCTCATGGAAGAAGAAGAAATGGCAGTTACCTGGAAATTCCCAGGGAGTTGTCCCCTCAGCTCCAGAAATGCTCCATACAATCCAGCATGCTGATCTGTAAGGAGTAACCAAGAAAAATTTATTAGTGATGGAAACAAGAATTACAAACAAATGATTGCCCAGTGCTGCCCAGAAGGTGGAGAGAGCAAAAACTGATTGAGATTTGCTCCCTCCCAACTCCAGGGAGCTACACCTGGCGGTTTGCCGCCAACAGGGCCAAACTGATATCCTGGGATTTGGAAATTCCTCTGCTCTGCCTTCAGCAGCAGCCACTACTTGAGAGGAGCAGTGTCCTAAAGGGCTCCAGGGTTATGGCCGTAGAGTCACGTCCTTTCTGCTATAAAAGCCCTGCAGACAAGTCGATCAGGCAAAAACACAACAAAAAACCATCTCAAAATCATTTCTCTCTGACTCTCCAAAGGGGTTAGGGCATTAAGACAGAATGCCCTACCTCAAAGGAAGTCAAGATTGGATCAGAACATCTCAGAGAGATAGAGAAGGAGAGATGGCAAGAGGCAGCAGTGTAAAGGTTTTATCAGCATGAGTTGGGGATGACCACATTACTCATAGGTCACTGTGCTTTCCAGCTGACTTGCAACAGATGAAATAAGGAAAACAACGGCCTCTGGATTTCCAGGTAGCAGCTGCAGCCAAGGCTGCCTTTTCAGTTGCCCTTTTAGTGTGGAATATGCAGGCACTGCTCAGAAACTGCCTGACTTCCCATGCAAAAGGGAACTGTGAGGGCCCACTGTCAAGGAGAGCACCAAGGTAACATCTGTTTTCTTAGAGGGAGGAAACCTTCAAATGCATGGCACCTGGTTTTCCCTACAGCTTGCATACTTCCAGTATTTCCTAATACTGAACTAGAAGTACATCAGAGATCCTTGGGGATCTCCAGCAGGAAGGCACCAGGAATGGGTGCCTTTATCATCCTGATGGCAATTCACAACTGCTACACCAGAAAACAGGCACAGCTCTTCGTGTCCCACAGCAGCAGCCACAACACAGACTTTGTTACCTAACAAAGACTTTAGCTATTAAATAAATCAAATAAAGATCCTTTATTTATTTGCCATTCTGCCGGGTTCTGCACAGACACCTTGGAAATTCTTGGAAGGTGTCATCTAATCAGAATACACACCCATACACACCCCGAGATCCCGACAGCTGAGGGGAAAATTACACTGCCATTCCTGACACTTCTCAAATTAGCAAGAGATTATAACCATGAGGATTTGTGGGATCCCTGTCCTGCCAGGGTTGGATGTACATGGGGTAAGGGAATGGCCTCCTACTCTCTGCTGAATTCTCTCATCCTGCACTGCGTTGTTGTTTCCTGCACTCAGAGATCTCCTACTTGTGGTTGAACTCTCTGAATACTCTCTTCAGCTCCACACAAGGAGCCAGAGGCCTTGGTAACCTTCTACCCCAGCAGTTCTTTTCCTGCAGTCAGGAAATTAGCTCTCTTGTTTTGTTTCCTTGGTTTTTTTTATTTTCCATAGCAAAGAACTAGGGGAATTCCCCCTTCCTGTGCCTGGTTGCATGCAGGGCTCTGATGACAGTGGTTGGTGACAGCAGCAGAAAAACCCAAGCCACGCCACTCACAAACAACAGTGAAAAACCCTTTGTGAAGGGTTTTATGTCAATATTTTGATAATTTCAGCTATTCCACGTTCTTACTTGTACTGAAATATCGAGAAAACAATGTATGCTTCAAGTAATTCAGTAAGCATCATGATAGACCTCTGTGAATACTTCCCACAAAAATCTCAAATCAGGCAAAACTGAGACTTGATTTTCAGCTGATATAAACCCACAA
This sequence comes from Phainopepla nitens, assembly GCA_013400175.1. NCBI lineage: Eukaryota > Metazoa > Chordata > Aves > Passeriformes > Bombycillidae > Phainopepla > Phainopepla nitens. The sequence continues at coordinate 855,354 of VXBQ01009087.1, read as the reverse complement.
AGATAATGTAATTACTGGCATGACAATTTTCACTCTAAAATGTCCTGGCCCCTCTGTCTTCTGCACGTGAGCAGAGGGAACAGAACCAACAGGGGAAGTTTCACATCTCTGCCTCCCTGGTGGTTAGTTTGTACCAGGAGCTGCTTTTTACCCCAGCAGGATTTCTTTTTCCTTCATTCAAGAAACTGGTGGGGTTTTTTTGGTTTTTTGGGTTTTTTTTGTTTGGGTTTTTTTTAATGTAGTCAACAAGAGAACTCCCCTTTTTGTTGTCCAGCTTTGGAAGAGGAGCCTGATTTATATTTTCAGCTAAAAATCCCCCCAAAGTCATGAGTGGATGCGGTGGGAAAGGGATTAGAGAGGAAAGTAAGTGGCACCTTTAATATGTTTTACCAGGATACAGGAAGAAGATAAATATGAGACAGACAAACAAGGAAGTTTAAGAAAGAAGGGGGAAAACACATGGAAGGTGTAGTAATAAAGGAACCCCATCAGTAGCAACAACTCGAGGCAAAAAGAGGACTGATGGATAGCTGGGCTAGCATGAGTGAGGAAGGGTAAAACAAACCTTTCCAAAGCATGAAGAAAGAAAACCAAATTACATTTAAAAAAAACTAGTGAGAGAAAAAAAAGTCAGAAGACAAATAAAACAGAGAAGGAGGATTTCTAAGAGCACAAAAGGAGAGGTTAGTGCCCCATGGTCATTTCCTAAGAAAGGAGGAAGCAGAAGTGAAGGAGAATACCTAAATATAAGAGACTCCTCATAAACAAAGGGCACATTGACTGCTAGCTCATGATTTTTTTGAAGGTTTGCTATCAGCATAACTCCAGTGATAAATGCCTTCACGTGATGCCAGCTCTCTGCAGGCACAACTGCAGCAAATCAGTTCTGCCAGGCCCCAGACGAAGTGACAAGGAATCACTTCCCCCCTTCCACGTGGCACGGCCCTGGTCCCTGCACATCCTGGGGATGAATCCTCAGGAAAGGAGCACAGGGCAGCAGTGTCCAGCAGCACAGAGGAGGAGAACACAAATAGGGAACTAAACTGGCAGCCTGGAGCTTCATTCAAACAATGATTACACAGGTCCATCTCTGACCAAGGCTCCTCATTCCACATCCTGCTCCGATTGCTCCTTTTTGTGTCTTGGGAACTGGTTTGTCTAGGCAGAAAAAACACTTCTAGATTGTTCTTGCCACACCCACCAAAACTGAAAATTGCCAAGAGCATCCTCTGAATGGCAATGGCATCCACAAAAAGACTGTAATGACAAGAGCATGTTCAGGAGCTGTTTGGTCACTGCTGAGCCCAGGCTGGTGCCCTGTCAGGACAGTAACCTTGTGTCATTCATTAAACCCCCTAAGCTCAAACCAATGTCCCAAACTGCCTTCTGAGTGCCCTGGAGCACAGCTCCAAGCTCAGTTTTCCATGGAGAGAGGAGCACCTGAGCTGAAGAGCCATGGTAGGGATGTGCAGGCCCTGTGCTGGGTAGGGATGGGGCTCCATGGAAGAATGGTGGATGGAAAGGCTTCATTTTAAAGGTAAAGATGTATGGGTGACCCTCAGAATTTATGCAGAAGCTCGATGGGGTTAAAAGTTGTGCCCACTGACGTGTTTCCAAGCAACCCCCAGGCATTATCCTGCACGTGGGCAAAGGCTGTTCTCCCTCCCATGCCATCAGTGGGGTTCTGTGGTTGACACTGATCATTTCAAAGGCAATATTCAGCCTATTGATCAGAGCCCCGTTCTGGGAGGGAGAGGTTCACACTGACACTGAAAGTTGAATCTGCAGTGTGTATGTGCACAATGACTTGCAACAAAAGAACCACAGAGAGCCCTCGGTTTAGCAGTAAAATCTAGTTACATCCTGCGGTATCACCAAAAGACAACAGTCTGGCCCCAAAGCCTCAATTCCACAAACTCCCACATCGTGCTGCCACAAAGAGGTGGCTGAGCAGATCGTGCCCAGCTCCTGCAGCCTTTCCTCAGACCTCAACTGCCATGGAAGTATTGCCTTCACTCACCACGGCATCTTCACTACGAGTACTTCTGTCCATTCCATCTTTGCCAAAATAAACACTGCTTTGGTTTGGGGGCATTTGGTTTGTTTGTTTTGTGGCTGGGGTGGGGAAAAAAATATGCAGGTTAATTTTTTTAATAGCCAAAAATGTGGATAGAAATCCACATTTATTTTATTTTTCTGGAACAGACAGCTAAGAAAGACAGAACAGCCTTTTTCTGTCCCCTTGCTCTGTACACCACCCCTGCTTTAAGATTAACTGTCGGTCTGTGCTACCCTTGAGGCCAGACATTCTTTGCATTTGGTTATTATATCAAGGTGCATTTCTGCTTCTAAATAGGCAGCTGTACTGTAAATGGAGCACAAAAGAGCAAAATTCAGCCTGCTCCAGCGTGGGTCCAAAGCCCAGCATGTCTGTGATGCTGTAGCCTTTTGTTTCAAATGCAGATAGATAAACTACAGCCTTTTTTCCATGACAGTTATAATGCAGAATATGAAAAACTCTTGGGATGGTTTAAGCTGCAGGGTATTCTCCCAGAGTTCTGTCCAAAAATAATCTAGTAAAAATGTGGACAGAGAACCATCGACCTCTGCTTTCCCCCGAACATATGCAGCTCTGATCAGTCTGGTATTTCAAGAAAAACAAGGTCCTGAACCCTAATCCTCAGACACATAACAAAGCGCACTTCACAGCTGTGATGCACAGCTACTATCAGCTCCGAGGCCTGAGTGGGTCCCAAGACAATGCCTCCTTTATCACCCAGAGGACAAATATCTAGACAGCAATATTTTCTGCTTGAATGCTTCAAGCATCTCTCGCAACTCCTGACTGAAAGAGAAAACTGAGCTGAGAGTGTTTGCTGAGTGATTATTTTAATTTACTACTTGATGTAAATCTAAATGAACTGACATCCAGCTTGAGATGGACAGAAAACAATCATTGTGAAAAAAGAAAGAAGGCTAATATTACAATATCATTTGAGTAGCACAGGTTTAGGCAACTTTAGCAGTGGCAGTGTAATAGATAGCGAGGCACGGTTTGCATTTCCTTTTCTTCACTCAATTACCATAATAAGTTCTGTAATTTTAGGGCTGTTTATTTATCAGGCGACGATAACAAAGACGCTCAGAACACGGTGTCTGAATGCAATAGTACAAAGCAGCCCAGTGATGGCCCCTGCATGCAGAGGGATTGCTGATTCCCACACACCTGATTATCCCTGCATACCTGTGCTCAGAACCAGCAATATCCCCCTTTTTGCTAATTGCCAAAATGGCACACGCTCGGCGCCTGGCTTCAGGCAGAGCGAGGGAAACAGGCAGCAAAGGAAGAAAACTTCCTGGTGAAGTTCTCCAGTGCTTCAAAAACCTGTCAAGTCACTCTGCTGAGCTTTCTGGTATGAACAATAGATTTGGGACCTGGCCTGCCTGCTCCAGGGAGTCTGTCACTGCTGCTCTCTGATCTGGGCTTCCAGCGTTTGATGGCTGTGTGGTGTCACAGAACAGCTGGAGGAGAGGCGCCCCGGCTGCGCAGAGACGGAGGGGAAAAACAACAAACAAAAAGCAAAAGCAGAGGTTTCTTTGTGAGGCAGACACACAGCTCTGGGCTCTGCCAGAGCCAGACGTGTCACCTGCAGCGTGGCCCGTGGTGCCTGCACTGAGAGGAACTGGCACTGCTGTCCCAGCACCCGTGCCCAAAGGAGTGCCAGGGAGAAGATGCAACCAACCCCACGGGGAAGTCCAGAAACAGCTGCCTCCCAGGGGGTTCACCATCTCCTGCAGCTCCTCACAGCATTTTTCCAGTGGAGACCGTCTCCAGTGTGGATGAGCAGGTGGGAGGCACCACAAGGCCATCACTCTGTGCCTCTCTCAGCATCAAAGCCCATGTTGTCCCCCCAAGGATGACTCAATGGCAACTCTTCATTATACCCAGAGATGCTCATGTCAGTTTTTGGGGGATTTGTGGTTGGAAAGACTGATCTACATGCCTAATATCTTCCACATTGCCTTAGAAGTATGAACCTAATTTGAAACAAAACTCATAGAGTAATGTCCATTTTGCATATACCAAATTTTGATGGAAAATCCCATGATTGAATAAAAATAAAAGGAGTTGAATGAGAATGGAACTCAATGGGTTTCTGAAAACGCCACTCCACAGCCTGGAGGTTTTGGAAGAATACCAGGCCTTCCTATTCAATGGCTTGAACCACTACCTTAAAGAAATCTCTGCAGTTCCTTCTTAAATTCTACAGGAGGCTCAAAAGCACGTCGGAAATATTTTTACTCCGTACCATAAGATGTTTTTCATCAGAGTAACATGCCTCTTAACCCATAGCCATATATTCAATTAAATTGCATGGGCATATGTGTGTTTATTTACATAATGTGTAAATGTATAGCTGGGTATATATAAACAAAAGGCTTTGCTAATAGGGAGGAACACACATGGCGGTGTAATTTGTGTATACGCACACTGTGCGACTGCAGCCGCTCACGTCAACACCATCCATCACCTGGATTCACCAAAACCCCGGCAGCCCTGCTCCACACGCTGCCTGCAAGTCCACCACCATGATAATCTCCTTCCTCAATTAATTAAAGACAATTTAAATATTTTAAGTGAATTACATTAACATGACAAAACAGTAACATTTAAATTGTGGAGCTGCGAGGAGGAGAAAACCTGTGAGAAAGTCCCTCTTTCAGCACAGTTGCGGAGAAGGATCTTACAAATTGACAGTGTACATTATGCACAGTCTAACTGTGGACATTTTCTGTCAAGCACTTAAACACAAAGACACAACAACGGCTCCAGTGTGAAAAAGGAATTATCTGTGGGGGACTGGTCCTCACTGAGGGCAAGCTTGACAAGTCCAAGCAGGCACCTGGAGCAGCATTTAAAATAACCCTGCCACGCCAAAGAGGTTCATCACCAAGCCCTGTCTAAATTAGTGTGGGTTTGCACAGAACCTCCATTAACTGCCTTTATGGAAAAACACTGTTAGTCTACTGAAAAGAGTATTTTTTAACTGCCCGTGTCAAATACTGCTTCAGTAACAGGGCTACAAATACATGGCATGAAACATCGCAGATGGAAATTAATTTTTTTTGTTAGTTCGTGGGGCTTCTTACAACAGATCTGAAATTTTACATTCAGGACTCAGCAGCGAAATAACGTTTTCCCTTCTAGGGACAAAATTCTGCAAGGAAAGTTTTTGAGAAATCCAGCTTGTATTTATATCCTCCCCGTGCAGCCACTACAGATCTCGCACTCCTTCCACCGATGAAGTGACTGATTAACACATCCCGTTACTGGGATTTGCAAATTAAAGGCTGGATCCTGCCACACGTCCGTGAGTCAGCTTTAATCACAGGAGCAGCCTCCAGCAGGAGCAGGGATCGGGCCCTTCCAAGAGGAGCAGAGCTCTGGGAGCCCCTCCCCGTGCCTGGGTAAATAGGCCTGTGCTGATGGAGAGCCACGGTCCCAGCACATCCAAACTCGGGTAACTCGTGCCACGGATCTGGGGGGGATCTGGCATTCAGGAATACAGGCAGGCTATGGTGGGAGCCCAGACCTGTCCACACAAGGAACTGAGTGTCCTCAGAGCTCCTGCTGCTCTTTCTCCACCAACCTCAGCCGTGCTCAGCACGTGATGTCATGTTGTAGCAATTATGGGACGTCACAAAGCACGAGCTGAAATTTCCTGAAAACCCAAATTCTGGCTGAAACCTGCCAAGGCAGGTTTCCTGCCAATGAGAAGTGGAAGACCGAGCTCCCCACCTCTGAGAGAAGAGGGATTGCTTACCCAGGAAAAAAAATCCAGGGTGCCAACATTTCGCTGTGAAGACCACACTACATTTCCTGTTGGCAATTCTTAGCTGTAATTATGGAAACTATTGCAATTAGGTTATTCTAATTATGAAAATCTATTTCCTTTTAAAGATTTCTGAGCAACCTTTTTTATTTTTTTTAAATTAAAAAGAACGCATAAAAAACACTGAAATCCTTTGAATTCCTTCTCGTGCCACAGAATCTCAGCACAATTTATCTAGATAAGTTTTAATTATAGCCTTTCCAGAAAGACAGTACTCTGTATAAATAAAAAGAAATATAATTGATAAATGTAGTCAGATGGTACCAGGTTGTTTAAATAGACCATTAAGCTCAAAATGTCTAAAGTTAAATTAGATTGTATTCTCTTTCACCTAAGGCTTTTGTAAGGCACAACTGGCATGTATAGTCTTGTCCACATTAATTTTTACTGCCACGGTCAAAAAGCAGCATAAGTCTGCAGCTTGTGTAGAATTTTCTGTCTTTATTTGACGTGATCATAGTGGATGAATTAGCTCCCTTGGTGCAGAGAGTGAAAGAAGGTTAGTTGAGGGAAATAAGGAATTTTCAGAGGAAAGAAAAAGTTTGAGGGAAACATATGGTTTAAATGCTCTAGCCTATTTCAGATCAAGCTGAGAGAGTTGAGATCTGTTGGTTCAGAGATCCAGTTCACTGCACATTCCTACTGTGCCTGCCTACTAATTGCATCCCATGTTTGTCAATCAAATATTTGCAATTAACAAAAATATTCCCTTAAGAGACATATAACAGAGGCTGCTAAGGATCCATTGCTTTGCTATTAGACTTGGCTCCAAAAAAATAAAAAAAAAAGGTCTTTAAAAATATTCTGCTGATGATGACACTGCCAGACACTTCTAGTCAAAACATTAACAAGCAGAATAGGTGGCATGGGGGCTTTTCAAAGAGATTTTTTTCAAAGAAGAAAAACTTTGATCTTAGTGTTTCTGACCCATCCTCCACCTCTGATTCTTCAATCTACAAGTACATATAGTGGTTTAATTTCACTCAGTGCATAACTTGCCTAAGGAGAAACGTTGATCTAGATTTTTTTTATTTAACTCCAATTTGACTGATGCTCTAAAGCTGCCCTATCACTGCATAATGCACACTCACATGAGGTTTCTAAGCAGAAACTGAAGAAAGCAGACTAGAATAATAAGAAATGCACAAGGTTCAGAGGAAACATTAATTTGTAAATAGGTAGGAATGCCAGTAATTTGTTGGGAATTGAAGACCTTCTGTATGAAACAGTGAAGCTTAGCAGCTGTGCACTGCTGTTTTATAAATCAATATTACATCTGAAGGAGGTGTTTGAATGCTTGTATCATTGTGGTTTGAGTCAAACAAAGTTCTGTGATAAGAAATGATCAAACAAAACAAACAAAATCCCTTCCCCTGTCTCGCCGGATAAATTCCAAACATAATTCCACAAGAGGGATAGAACATTGAAATCATCCACTTTTTGATAATTGCATAAACCCCTCAGTCACAGCAAGATGATTGGATTGGTGATGGACTATTGTATTCTCAAAGACATGGCTCATGCCAACGGAGAGCTCCTGCGGAACGATAACAGCTCCAGCGTTTTCCGTGTGACCCGTGCTGGGCTCCAAACCCCATCCCGGCCAAAATGCTGCACTCCAGAGCCAGCCTGCCTGGGACTGGGGGACTCCAGCCTTCCCTTCCACCTCCACAACTAATTCCTTCAGTGCCATGAGCAACCTCTTATCCTCACCGCTGCACTTGCTGCTGCTAAATACAGAGGATAATGCACAGCCAGCGAGCGAGAAGAGCTCACGCTTTGACCAAGCCTATCCAAGGAAAAATGTGCCAGCGCAGCCCGGCAGGTACAGCTTGATTTGCAGATTTGCCTCGTGTCCACACAGCCTGCACCTGCAAACAGAACCTTTTTCCTGCCACCTTCCAATTCTCCCACAGAAAATGAAGCAGAATCCCAGCAATGTTAATGATTTTCCCAATCAGACGTGATCTAAAATGCTGTGTTGCCCCCATGAGTGACATTGCTTCCTTTCCTCAAAGGCTGTAAGTAATCATGAAATGTTCTGAAGGCACAAAGGAGCTGCCTTCCCTTGCCTTTTTTTATCTTTATAAACTATTTCCTTAATTTAGGCCGTGGCTTAAAAAAACCTCAGCATCACAAAGCCATGTCTTTGGGGCTGTAATACTTGCAGAGACTGGGCAAAGAGACAGCATTTTTCATAACCCACCAAGGGCAGTTTCGGGAGCCTCAGGAAAGAGAGAGTTGGGCGAGCGGTGTCGGCAAAGCAATATCCTGGGAGACATCTGCTGGCCACGCCGAGCTCCGATCCCCCACCGCAGGCACTGAGAGTGGGGCTCGGGACTTGGTGAGTCAAGGGGCGACGTGGTGGTCACACAAATCATAACTGCACAGGAAACAAGGATCAACCAACAGCCCTGCCTTTGGGCTTCAGAAAGGATTTAGCAACATCCTTATTGTCTGACTGATTGCGAAAGGAAGCAAATCCATTCCTGCGACTGCAGGCAAGTGGAGAGGCGGGACGGCTGAGCAGCAGCCCACTCCAAGCCCGTGGGCACCACTCCAGCCCAGTGACCAGGGACACTTCCCTGCCACTGCGGGATAAACACACTCCAAAGCTGGCACTGGCATCCCCCAGCTGCCTCTGTGCCCCTCGCGAGGCTCCAGGCAGGTAAAGCAGGACACGAAGCTGGGCGGCACGGGGAGAAACGGGACGAGGCAGAGCCTGGCCAGCCATCACATGGCTGCTGCTGGGGGCATTTTTAATCACAGGCTTGCATCGAAAAGCCCCGTTTGTAAACACCCAGCTATCATTTTGCAGGGGGTTGTCAGATTACAGAATCTTATCATCAAGTCTGAGGTGGGAAAAGAAGAGGAGGAGATGGAGGAGGAGGGTATTTTTGTTCCTGTCCTTCATTTCCTGATAAGGAGACACTTTTGATCCAGTAGATTTTTCTTCTTTCTCCCTTTTTTTTTCGTTTGGGTTTTTTTATTTTGTTTTGTTTTTAATCTGCTAGCATAAATTTGTTTCACAAGATGCAGGTGTTTGAAAAATTTAAGAAGTTCTGTGGTTGTGTATTCCTGGGCTCATTGATGAGAAAGCTTACACGTGATGACATGGTGAGCTGAAGCAATGATTAAAAGGCTATTGCATATGCTCGTCCCAGCTGAGTTGTTGTTCTCATCGTTGTTTTTAGAGCACACAGAAAGTGTCTGCACCAGCTGCTAATAAGCTCTTTTGCGACTCTAACATCATGATCTGATCACCCCAGAAGTGCAGAGTGTGAGCTGAAGAACGTGGTCTCAGCAATTTGACAAAAACATCCCTGACATATTTCAGCTACCATGGAAAGTCTGTGACACTAGAAGGAAATGAAAATGCGTGTGGAAGGTTGAATAGGAACACGGGGCTTGTGTTTGTGTGCACATGGGATTTAAAGGCATGGGCAGAGCAGGGCCATGTCTGTTTTCAAAGGCACAAATGGGAATTAGACACACAACTTCCGTCCACTTCCAGTAAAAGAACTACCCCTCGTGCCTTTGAAATTCCACCCCTTTATTTACTGTACCTTGGCAAAACCAGGGCTGAAAACCTGATTTAAAAGGGATTGGAGCTGGAGTGCAGCTGCTTTGGGATTCTAATTGAGAGGCACAAGACAAAACCGCCCCAAGATATATTTCATAATGTCCCAAAAATCAGCTTTTAACACCAAGTGCTCCGAACTTCAAATCTAGGGCGCTCTAAAAGCTACACTTGACCTGACAGGGGGCCAGTTCAGGAATTTCCACTGGAGGGCAGAACTAATTGTTGTCCCTTGCTGGGCAGTTACAGCTGAAGGCCTAAGCCCTGGAATTCTCCCAGCTAAAGCCGAGCTGTGCTGTGTCCGAGGAGGGAGGTCTGTGCATGGTGTAGGTGTTCTCAGGGGCCTTTGGCTCTGGTTTTGGTGGAGGTGGCAGGAGCTGCTCAGTTCGTGTGCTCACAGTGTCGTGCTGTCTCCGCAGGACGGCTGTGAGCAAACATTCTGAGGATGTTTTAGCAGTGCATAGAGCTGCATATATTTGCCATAAATAGGAGTTTATTCTTTGGCAGACAAGCCAGCATTAGAGCTGCAAAAACACACAGAATATAGTAAGTGCCGGGGAAAAGAAAACCAAGCAGAGAGACAATCTGTGAAGCAGGAGAAATAAATAGAGACTGAACAGAAAGAAAAATAGAAGAATGAGGGGAAAACAAAAAAGTTAAAGTGAAAAGGAAAGAGGAAGAGAGAGGATAAAAGAGAAGTTAGGAAAATTTGGGATTCCCACTCTTGTGGGAATGGCACAAATCCATCAGTGATGCTTTGTGTAGCTCTGGACACCCCAACTGCTTCTTTACCCAACTTCTTAAAAAGCAGCTGATTCCCAAGGCAATGGGACTGAGTACATTAATTTTTATTAATCCTCATCCATAATAACTAAAACTGACCTATTAAAATAACTACCACTGGGTTTGGGGTTTTTTGTTCTTTTTTTTCAATGAAGAAGAAACAAAAAAAAGGCAAACCAAAAGTTTTAAGAGAGCCAAGTCATGATGAGCAGCACCCATGAAGCGCAAATGTCCACCTGTGCTTAATCAAGAAGGAAACTTGACCAGTACAATGTGTGGACATCAATTGTCCCTACCATTCAAACAGATACAACAATAAATTAAAAAAAAAATTTAAAAGAAAAATAAATAGGCCATGCAATTCATAATTTTTCCTGGAGTTTTCTCTGATTTTCAAAATCCTGTTTAAATAAGCAGAAATGACAACGGCAATTTCTGCTTGAAAACAAAAATCTGAGCTCAACAACCAAAGGCCAGCAAAACCCCATTCTTTTCCTAGGCAGAGCTGAACTCAGCATTAATTAATTTAGGACACAACTTTCTGGAGCTCAGTTATTCCCTTGGGCAACAACTTTACCTCACATTAATTTACAGTTCAATGGCAATTTTATGGATACTTGAACTTTTATTACTGTCTAACCTATACAACCAGAGTTGAACAGATTTTGCTAGTAGGATAAATGATCACTTGGTTGTAAAATGAGTTATTGGAATTGCCTTTTCCATACATTACAGACAGTCAGAGGTGGCTTTCTCTGTCCAAGACCCTGAGAGCAGGGAAGGGACACTGCCCCAATGCCCCAACACCAGCAGGACAAAGCTCCTGGCTCCCTGTGACCCAGACAGAGTCTGAGTGCCCAAACCCAACACTCCCTCTCTCCAGAACTACATAAAAAATTAAAATAAAGACTGAAACAAGCTCCCTGTTTTATCAACCAGGCCACTTTGGGAACCACATGGCCCCAGAGCCACACCTGAGGGCACTGGTCTGTGCTGGCTGGTGCAGATGAAGAGCTGGGGTAGAAAAGCCTCTCCCAGAGCTCCTGTGACTTAAAAATGATTACTATGGGCAAAATTATCAGTATCTTATTATTCTTAGCTCAGAGTATTTATCCTATGATATTGATTTTATTGCAGAAAACTCCATCAGTGTGTAATAGATACAATTAAAACCGCTTTGCGCTGCTGGTTTAAAAATAGCACTATAATATTTTAAATAAATGTGGGGCAAATTATTTGAAGATTATGGAAAGAACAAAATCCAGTGCAGTGAAAAACACCACTTTTCGAGAAAGAAAATATTAATACCTCCTCAGTCAATATTTCAGTTTTAGATAAAATTCACCTGGAAATCTAGCCATCAATTTCTTATAACACCAGAATTGATTTTTAAAAAATAAAAAATCTAGTAGTAACCTCATTTAAATCCAGTCTTTCTAAGTCTGTTGCACTTCAAAAATTGTAGCTGAATGAAAAAGGGGGTTTTTTCAGCTTTAAATCCCATTTGGTGAGTACCTAAAATAACGCAATCTGCAGCTGGACTGAAAGAATCTGTGGTGCACAAGAAGTCCCAGTGGGATCCTCCAAAGGCTCTGAATATCCCCTTGGGGTAGGGTCACTGCTGGATGGAAGGGCCTGAGATTTTCAGCTCCAAGCTCTGTTTAAGAACTTGGGAGATCCAGATGCAACAGCGAAAAGTGGGAAGGAGTTTGCACTTGAGGAGAATGGCTTTATGAAACCCTTCAAGTATTTAAGAATTAGAGCTATTAAATGCATGATCTATGACTTTTAAAGCTCTGATCTGCCTAATCTTTCTTGCATCCCTCTCCCCCAAAGGCATTAATAAAGCCCAAATTAAGCCATGCCAAATCCTCATTTTCCATCTGAGTTTGATGTTCCAAAGGCTCTGCTGTTCTACCTTTGTTTTGACACACAAAAATGTCACCTCTGCTAGGAAATGTGCATATTTGGCAAGCAAAGAGGAAATAAAGACTTCTCCTGCATTGTAAGCTGTGTGTTACAGCAATCAGCAGGGGCAGATGTTAAACTCTCCATCCTCTCTTAGAAACTGGTCTTTAATTAATCAGATGCCTTTCCCCCCTCCAAGGCATCTCTAAACCAGGAGGTCCCGCAAATCCATTAGCCACTTTCTCCAGAGGTGTGATAACAAAGTATCCCAGACTCAGATGGACCCAAAAATCACAAAAATGAGTGCATGTCTGATCTAGAGTTCACCTGAGCTGTGCAGACACATCAGCACATCCTCAAAGGTATCCTGGGCTTTCTCTGACTTGGGAACTAACCAAGTTCCACTTTTGCTTCCTTTCTGAGCCAAAGAATGACTCATGTTTCTGAAAGCTCTTCTTTCTCCTTCCATAACTGTTATTGGTTTGATAAAACATTTTAATTCCCTTCACAGCATGATCATAGTCAAGGAGTATAAAGGCCAGAGCAGCATTTTACTAATCCAAATAAGATTATTAGAGAAGCACCTTCATATTTTGCAAACCCAAGTGTTTTACCTTCCACACACAGGTGGTGCCACTTCTCCACCTTCACTTTTAACTATTTCAGTGGAAAGAAGAGACCATGAAATGGAGACTAGAAAGAGTTATTTCCACCTGTGCACCCTCCAGTGCCACCTTTGCACAGGACCCACTCAGCAGCAGGCACTGGACTCCAGGAGCTGGTCTTTTCCAAAGGCCTTCCAGCTGCAGCTGGGCACCTGCACCTTTGATTTCCTCCCTTCCAAGCATGCTGTGCTCCCCACCCACCCCACCAGGTCCAGGGCAACCCTAGAGCCCCACCTGAGTGCTGAGGAGCTGCACTGGGGAGTGCCCACCTGCCCCTGTCCAGCCCATAAATCAGCAGTGCCCATTTCTCCTGTGCCCATTAATTTATTCACTAGAGGAAGGCATTTCATACACTGCGTTTGAGTGTCTGTTATTTGATGGTAATCGATTAATTTTTAACTATCTTTCAGCCCTTTGATGTTCTATAAATAGCCTAAGCTAATAGAGACTTCTTTATACTCAGAATGCACTGTGAGGTTATTTGAAAGAAAAGAAGGAGCCTGGTGTAGTATGTTTGTTCAATGTGTTATTAACTGGGAAAGGAAATTGAGCTACAGTGAACTATGTAGATCTGATTCTGACAGCTGCAAACAATTCATAGTGAAAATGACTCAGCCTAATTCACATTTTTTAATTATTTTCTCCCGCACTTTCTTCTGCAGACAGATAAAGGGTTCAAAATGACCTTGAATTGAAAATCCTGGATTTATCTTACTGTTTTCTTCCTTCTTAGTGCTGTATCCAAAACTTCCTTAACTGGGAAGTCAGCAAAACAGAGAAAAAACCCAAACAACAAAACATCTCCTGTCTGATGCATCTCCTCATTTTGCTTCCAATCCTTCCCAGACAGTGCTGTGGGCAATGTAAGTTGCTATTCAGAAATTCACTTTGGAGGGATGGGATAGACAGAAACCCTCAGTTGTAGTGGGGAACTCAGAAACATTAGTGGCCTTTTTTTTTATTAATTTACATTTTCCCTGTTAGTTCACCCTGAGATCCCAACGGCACGATTTACTAATTAATTACTATTATTAGCTAATGGCAGTGAAAACTGAAATTACTGCCTGCCTTAAGCCTAACAAAATTGACAATAAATCTGTGGTGTGTGAATCACTTCCTTAACCAAATGCCAGCAACGGTGGCTTGACGCTTTCCACAAAAACACCTGGCACACATGGAGAGACAGCCTTCACGTTCCAGAGCAAGGCAGGGGATGGGCACTTGCATTCCTGGGCACTGCCAATACAGGGGCACCACCAGTTCTGAGAGGGCTTCCTCTTCTTTTTCTGACCATAAAATGTGGGTGCTGCTTCTTCAGAAATATGGGCTGGACTTGCCCCTTTTGAGCAACACTAATTTACCTCCTGTTTGGCACAGCAAGTGACAATCACCGAGGTGGCTGCAGCTCCTATTGCTAAACGTATACATAATATTTTAGGGTTTACATGTGGGGCACCTTGTAATGTCCAGATCCTTAAACCCTCTCCAGATGCCCAAACGTGCCCTGGTTTGCAGGGTGAGCCCCTCTGTGACACTCTGAGGAGAATTGCTGTGCAGAAGGAGGTGCCCACTCCGAGAGCAGCTGTGTGGCTTTGTGTCTGCACGCTTGGGGATGTCTGTGGAACAATTATGTTCTCTCCCAATCCCGAACAGTGGGTGGCCACTGATGTTAGACCGAAATCAATAGGTAGAAAAGAGATTGTTTACAAAAGCATGACAATGACTGGGTCACTCAAGAAGGAAGTTTGCATCGTTCTGAGGAGAAAACACTCAGAAGAGGGCTGTAATTTGGTGCCTGGATACCAGAGTGACTGGGAACTGCATAGACAGATTAGGCAAAAATTAAATTTGTTTAGACAGATAAGATGCAAGAGTCAGATCAAAGAAATGAGCTTCAGTGTAGTGCAGGGAATACTCTCCCACCCTCAAAAAGTGTACAAAAGAAAGCAAAACCAAGAAGCTGCCAGCCAAAATTACCAATGCTGTTCCATTTAACAAAAAATCAATATTACAATAAGATGCCAGTAATGAAAGAAAAACCGCAGCAGTATCTCAATAAAGATTACAAATTACAAGATTATAAATGGAGAGCCACAGTCATTTTGGACAGACAAATATGACCACAGTACAACTGGAGGCCAAATGATGGTTTAGGAAAAATGCCTGCAGCTTTCAAGAAAGCCAATGGGAGAAGCAAACACACATCTCAGGGCAGGATTTGGCTCTAGGACTCACACATGAGTAATTGTGGCAGGGAGATACAGAATATCACAGAAATAAAAGACTTGCTCGCTAGAAACCCATCCAGCCAAACCCATGGGAACATCCTGACGTAAAATCTCCATCATTGGTTATTTTCAAGAACCTGGTGCAAGTCTTGAGATATTTTTAAAGTACCAAAACTGGGGGTTTTTAATAGTAGTTTCTCTTTCATTCATAGAGCTCTTAAGTAATTTATAGCTCTTTGTCAAACGAGATCAACAATGCTCCAAAACCTGCCCCTACAAATGCCATTGGTGAGGACTCCCTGCTGCAATGATGCTGGATCCACCTCCCCAAGGAGAATAAAACAGCTAAAAACACACAGCTTGTTCTGGAAACCAGAGGAACCACAGCTAAGGAACATTCCAGTTCACAGTCTTGCAATGAAGCAGAGGGACCACAGGACTCTTGGCTTGCAATCAGCTGCCTTTGCCCTCAGCCCATCTCAGCTCTAGTGCAAAAGCTGATTTAAACAAGATAAATAATGAAAACAGTGAAAATCTCCCCCCCACTTTGATTCTGGCATATCCCTTTCATCCAGTCACTGTATAAATAAAGGCAAAATCTGCCCTGTAGAACTGCAACTCCTCTCTGTTCTTGCAGTGTCACACTTAAGAGGTGTTTGTTCATTCTTGTCCTCTTTATTCTATTTAACACACAGCAATAGTTTCACAGCACAGAATATTGTCAACACTTTTATTTCTCAACAGGCAAGTTGAAGAAAACCTAAACCAAACCAGATTAGAGGGTCAGGACAGAGACAAAATGGAATCATGAGAGGGAATGGTGGAAATGACTGAATTAAATATGTAGATAACAGCTCCAGAGTGAGGCAGAAATTGCAGGTGGTGCCATCAGGGCAGCACACACTACAATGGAGTGGGAGATACCTACCAGAGCTGGGAAGAGAACAGATCACAAAGAAAATACGGATTGAAGCCAATAAACTGCAGGAAAACTAAAATCAAAATGATAGGTGAAAGAAATGCATGTATCTGCATTGTGAGGAGTCCATTGAATTGAGCAAATGATACTCCTCCTGGGGGAATGATTCATTACCATATGGAAAAGACCTAGCCTATGATAAAGGATGGAGGAAAACCACTGAATAGCAGAATCTACCTACAGAAATTGAAAAAGAACGTTCTTGTTGAATTGTGGCAGAAGTACTTCAAAATTCCGACGGGCCTGACTAACGCAGATACGGAGGGGAGGGGAAAAAGGCATGTTAAAATATGTGATATCATGCCTACAAGCAAGGGTGAAGGTCGAATCAGAGAAAATTTAAAATGTGCCGAGAAACAAGCAGCATCAGCACGAGCGGTGCCAGAACGAACAGATTTTATTCATCTCTACTTCAGGACAAAAAGGGGGGTGGGGATGGGGGGAAGAAATATTGGAAGTCCTCCTTACTTGGGGGCTGTGTCTCCATGCCACTGACCTACTTCTACTTGAAGCACTCTGCTTGGAGAGACTCGCTAACGCTCGAGAAAAAGGTCTTATACCACAACAATATTGTGCTACAACAGTGCCCACAGTCTGGCTGCTCGGGGATTTATAAGCCAAGCTCACAAATAGACAGTAATGAGTTACTCACCAGAGGCTGTCAGCAAAGTTGCTAATTAGTACAAATGGTAGTAGATCTTGTAATGCTGTCCCCTGCTTTAGTGGGAACAGTTCCAAGACCACCTAACCTGTATCTCACCGGATTAAAGACAGATTGGCTCCCTTTAGTCCAGCCTGGCATTTCTGGGGGCTTTAAAGCACCAGACAGAATCAGAGTTATAAGGAAAACTCGGGTGCAAAGTTAAGCAGGCAAACAAACGGACTCAGCTCCTGGGGAGGCACCCCACGTGCAGGAAATAATTACTGCTCCCTGTCCTCACGGTAGAGCCGATGCACCCATGTCAACAGAAGCCCTTCAATTGAATTCTGCAAGAACTGGGCCAAGTCCCAGGGCTGTGAGTGCCAATGCTGCCGTGGGGAGCAGCACACCTTGAGCTCCCCAGCCTGCCGAGCCGACAGAAACCTTCTGCTCACCAGCAGCTCTCAGGCTTCCAGTACAGATAAAACCACCAGAAAAGGCAATTAAACAGGGCACAGTTTTAATGTGCAGCCTTCAAACAGGGAAACACTTCATCTTCTCAGAATTTCACAGCACCGTGGTAACAAACTGTTGACATGTTAAAGCCACTATTAAGAAATATGATGCTAAAAGGGAAATAAGAAGAATTATTGACTGGTTATTGCAGTTTAAATATATTTATTATTTAAGAAACGCACCAAAGTCATATTCCTGTTCCCTCTGCCAATGAATGTAAAGAAAAACCAGCACATCCAACTTTAGAGTTTTTCTGGTACTACGTCCTTCAAAAAGAACCAGGTTTTAAAAGCCACTGACCTGTCTGACCATTGAAAATGTAAGATGTTTTCTATTAAATATGTCTTTCTATCAGCAGAAATATTTTCTGTAATATTTTCTCCTGTAAAAAGTCCTAGGAAATTAAAGCAGATCAAAACCATTTAATATGTATTAAGAAAACAATTTAGACAAGAGGGGTCAGTAATGGAAAGGTGAGATATCTATGACTGAAGCCAAGTTACAGAAAGGGTGAACCATTTGTAGCCAAGTTAAACAAGGCACAATTAAGGTTAACTTGGCTCTGCTGGTTTGTGTAAACCCACACATGAGGATTGTGGGGGGCTATGACAGTTTCAGTGTGACTTATGTACCTTGGCCTTTTCCCAGACTGTGTTGTAGGGCAGCACTGTTTGGAGACATCACACCTTTCCTCTTATCACATCCTAAATGTTTGCCCCAAATGGTGTATTTTGCTGAGAAAAACAAAGGCTGATGGGGATGGCCACCAAATGTCTATCAAAATCTATTTCATCAGCGCAGACATTTTACCAGATGAAAAGAATACCCCCAAAATGGTTATTTCTATTAGAAATCTATCTATATTGTAAAAAAATGGATACATTTCAGTTCCATTCCCCTCTGAAAGTAAACAGGTGGATTTTACACTGGGGTAGTTCTGTCCCATGCCACAGACCCATGCTGTGGCGATTCCCTTGCAGCACTTTGCTGCCCTGGCACAGCACACATGGAACCAGCATGCCATCACGGAGGGTTCATCATCCAAGGACCTCCAAAACCTCATTTCAGGAGTGCTGGGCAGCTGCCTCCCTCCCCAGCCTGGAAAAGCCCCAGCACAGGCACAAAGCCTGGCTGGGGAGTCAGAGCCTGCAGTATGCCCAGAGAAAAGAGCAATGTGCTCCAGTTCCTTGTAGTAACCAGGAATAACACAATTTTTTCCCCCTCTGTTCAGTGATTTCATTGCAACTCAGGCTCCTAAATGCTTTTATGGATCCAGGCCAAGACATATTCAGTAATAGATACTGAAACAGATTATTTCATGAGCCAGTTCTGTAGGTTAATTCACATAAGTGAGAAAACAGTTCTGATTGAAGGGCGGAGTGATTTTTAAAAATTTGATTCATACAGAAGTGTTAACAGCCTTTTGCTTATACCCACAATTGCTGAACAGAATAGAATCAGTGGAAATGTTATTTCCAAGTACTGTGGTGTAAATAAAACCTCCTCTCTCTGACTCACATCGTGAGTCATTTTTGTCTGTACGTTTTTATGCCGAGGAGGGATGTAACTCTGAGCATTCTCCTCATGGAGAGCTTCTCATGTCTCAGATTCTCTGTTGCTCTTGGGCTTTGTGGACTCTTAAAACCTCTAACTCTAGTGATTTCCCTCTTGTTTACTGTAACCTCATCCCACTTGTTCAGCTCGCTGGCACGAGTGAAAAAAAGACCTGGAGTTATATCAGTTACAGAGTTGGCACTTGGTAGGGAATGATATAGAAAATGATCAAATAAGCAGGAAAGGCTGCATTAGAGCAGCAACACCTAGGCAAATTTACACCTTGTGTGTGCAATGCCTGTAGGGCATCGCCAATTACTTCAGCTGAAAATGTCTCCACATCTCTTTTGAAGAACCTTGCTGCTCACGGTGTTCACCAAACCATCCCCATTTGTGCTCCAAAGGCTGGCCCAGCCCACGCGTGAAGGGAGAAGAGGAAGGAATGGGAACTAAACCCAGCCACATTCCCAGCACACATCTGTGAGTGTTGTGTCTATTTTTAGCCTTGTGAGAGCCCTGTGGGACAAAGTGAGATGTGACCCATGTCACAGCAAGGATGGGGAGTAGGTGAGGCTGTCACCCTCCCCGCTGCTGGCTGTGTGCTGGCCCATCCCTCACAGCAGCTGCCAGGCCCAGAGGTGGGGCTCAGCATCTACCACAGGTGAACAGCTTTGGGATAAATGTTCCTCCTTCAAATACCCTGAATGCCAAATGAGACAAGAATCTAATGGGGAAAAAGTCATTGTACTCAGGTGCATATGAACAAACATATAACAGAGCTACATGCAGGAGAGAGCCTTGATCAACAGGCTTAAAATGCAATATTCTATACATATACACACACACACACACACATATATATATCCAAAACCCTCTAGGTGTGTATACACCAGAAACTTGGTTTGTGGAGAGGGTGTTTCCAAATGCACGTTACCCAACACAAGAAAGAGTGATGGTAATTCCTTAATTCTGGCAGATTATGATAACCTAAATTTTTGCATTCTGTAAAATAAATGGGAGCTAGGGCAGGTTTTGAACAAATCAAACCTTGTTTGCCAAACAAATCAGTTGTTCAAAAATATTATGGACATTAGCAGGTGATTCCTTTTCTGGTTATTGATTCTTGGTGAGGAAAAAATGTGCAATAGTGGCTATTAGAGGAATAGCACGTGTAGCAACTCACACGTAACAAACGGGGAGGGCACATGAATACTTCAGCTTTACTCCCCTGAGTAGATGCAGCTTTCCCCAGGGCTTCCATGAAAAAAGCAGATGTTCCAGTGGGCACAGCTCTCTGTGATTCCACCCTAACAGCCCAATACATGAGATGTGCACCAACAAAGCAGCTAGCAGGTGTCATCCTGGAATTCCTTAAGTGTTCTCAGCAAACCAGGTGCCCACAGGAAGGAGGCAATTTAGGCATCAGTTATATCTTTACACCTGTTTGCAAATGCTGATCCAGGCCCTCACACCCAGCACTTAGCCAATAGGAAGCTAATGTACAGCAGTGACTAATTGATAATTAAAGAAACCTTTAGGAATACCATAAAATATCTGGCACAAGATTCTCTCATCCACTTAGCAGAGGCTGCTCTGCCATGCACTTATCATCCCGCTCTGCTAGTTTTCATAACAATTAAGATGGTGAATCTGTGTGAATCAGGGGTTCAGTTGCAATTTACAGAGCACTGCCTGTGTTTTATTGTTGTCTGATGGCTCCTTCTTTAGTCTGCGGAGGGGATCACTCTATTACTGTGCTTTCGACGGCTCACAGGTTGGCCCTTGCCCCTCTCTTTCATAAAGTAAGTATAATTAGATGATAATGCCCTTCTTGTCAAAACTTACTGCTTATTTAAGCCTGCAGTAATAATTTCGATTTATTAAAGATTTATTCAGATAACATTATTATCACTGTTTATTCAAACGGACATCCTTTTTTCTTTTTCCTTTTTTTTTTTTTTTCTTCCAGGGGAACAAAAGAGATAATTTCTGCAAACAGATGTAACAAACCTGTCAAGTTCTCAAATGGTTAAGTTGAGCATTTTACTTGGAAAGGCTGACAAATTTTCTTCACTTCAAAATATCATTAACACCAATAACACATTTGCCCAAGCCTATTTCTAAGTTGTAAAAAAAGATTGCTACAGATTAAGACCCTTGATATAATGCTATAAGCTCCTAACAATGGTATCTTTTATAGTGAAGAGCAACTGCAGACACAAATTGCCCCCTTTCCTGCACCTTTTTCACAAAAATCAATATTAAAGTAGTAGCTGCCTTAACTCTCCCATAGACTATATGAGAAAAAACCACAGCCACGCTTAGGACAGTTTAGGTCAATAAAGAATCAATACTGTGGTTGAATCTGTAGAAAGATAAAAGACTTGGAACTCACTACACTGTGCCCTATTGTTTCTCTCTATTTTGAAAAGAAGCTGAAGTGCTCACTTTTTTTCCCCTTAAAGCAGCAATGAATTTTGTGTTTGTGGGAAGCGAGGGAGGTCACTGGAGGCTGCATGTGGCTTCAGTGCCTGCAGACGAGGGTCTGATCTTGTTCACCCACACCTCCCAGCCAGTTCCAGGGGAGCCCAGGGAGCGGCAGGAATGCAGCGCTGGGCCCCCGGCGGCCTGGAAACCAAAACACTGCCCCGGCTCCCATCGAGCCCAACTCGTTTATTAACCATGGAGAGACTTCCCAGAAAAACTGTGCACTGCAAGGGTTCTTATCGTGATTTCCAGCTCCCTGGCTGTTGGGAAGAGGAGAGCTGATTTTGAGCAGAGAGAGCTCTCAGATGTACGTGGCAATTGCCAGGTACGTAGATTCTGCTCTAGGGCTGAAGGCAAGCTCACCCTCCACGTCTCACATGGTGATTAGACCAAATTTCAATCCTCCTGTGAAAAAACACAGGTTCAGAAGCAAATAAATATCTCACCAGGCACACAGGCACACACACATCTCCCTACACGTGGTTTGGATTTGTTTCCCTCTGCTTTATCCCTTTCAGTGCACTGTGCCTCCTTTATAAGCCTGAGAACTGCAACCATATACCTGTCTGGAGAGTAACTGAACATGAAAAAATATTGGTTTGTGTGGACTGGAGAGTTCAGATAAAAACAATTTATGAGCCCAAATCTTCCAAATTCTTTACTTGAAGATGCACTTTGTTATCCTACAAGGGGCAGCTTCCAGCACTTCTCAGCTTCCAGCCATAGCTCCTACTTGCAAAAGCTCAGGGAAAATCTAGATAAAGCTGGAACTGCATCTCCTCACAAAGATTGGTGAGGAAGTGGGTAGCAACAGAAAGGACAGCCACAGTTTTAAATGCACTTGGCTGTTGAAAGAAATGGCAGCACTCTTGGAATGCTGGGGCTCTCAAATTCACAGGGAACACTCCCACCCTGAGCCACAGTTTAGCTACGATTAGAAAAAGCAAATGGGTGTTTTTAACATTGCAGACTGAAACGTTCCTGCCTCCAAGATGCACTGAAGAACAGTTAATAACAGTGTCCCAAGTACTTGACATGAAGAGCAAATGCAATTCTTCTATTCAGCATTAACAGGATTTTTTTGTTAAATAATCAGTTGTTATTAATAATAATTAATACTAGTATTAATATTATCAGGGTAAAATTCATTATATTGTCTGGCTGTTTTTCTACAGCACAAGATTATCACCTCCTTCTTTCCCACTACAAATACTGGAGACATGGAAAAAGGGTGGCAGTAAATTCATAACCACAGCAAAGTGACAGAGGAGTGTCTGAGGGGCTCCCAGCATTTCACACCACGGAGGAGCTGGAGCACATCCACTCTCTGCTCTAGCCCTGGCACCGTGATGGGAAGGAGGCAGGTAAATAAGCAGAGTCTTAGGGCTAGAATCTCCATGGTTTCAGCAGGACACTGTGGAGATCCAGTAGAGCCTTCAGCTAAAGTTGCCTTGAACAGCCACCAGAGTAAAAAACAGCAACATTTATAAATTCAACCATTTTACTTCCAAGCCTTGGACTTTTTTTCCCTATCCAAATACACTCTTCTTAAGTCTTTGTGCCTAAACAATGCTTTCTTTCATTATTCTGCCATCTCCTTCTCACGCTTCTCTTCCCATCCTGTTGCTGCTCATCTCTCTCCCTAGCCCTGGCTATGGTTTTCACCCTCACTGACCATTTACTCAGCTCCTTCTTCAGCCTCTACACGAAGCTTCCTAGACCTCTTCCAAACCTGAGGTGAGACTGTGCCACAGCCTTCCCTTTGGATGGCCCTGGTGACATCCATCTGCACGCTGGTGTCCCAGAAAGGGCTGGACAGGGAGATGAGCCAGGAGGTTTAACACAGCTTGTCAGACAGACTGGGCTCCAAAGAAATCTGACTGTGTGATGGGAGGTGGGGAAGAAAAGCAGAGTGCAGTGACCTCTTTCAGGGTAATGACACAGAGATGCAGCTGCTCTGCACAGAGCTGACGTGGGTTCAGATTTTAGAGCCCTCCAGTTGATTGTTACCCCTGCTCTGCTGGCACCTCAAGCAGCCAGGGAAAGCAGCTCATTCCTTTTGTGCTGAGGCAGCTCAGGGAGCTCTCAGACACCCACCCAGCTGGGTGACTGCTCCAGTTTGCTCCCAACAAGGCCTGAGCCCCAGTTATGGCTGAGGATTTTTTTGGGTCAAGACTGTGGCTTCGGTTCCAAAAAGGCTCTTCCTTTCCTCAACTTGCCACTAACCCATTTCATCAAAACCACACCGGACAAATTCAGTATTTCAGCCTTGCAGCATGGATCAAACAGCAGGCTCAACAAGAGAGTAAGCTCTGAGCAATTCCCCCTCAGTTACTCTGTCCCCAGCTGAACAATGCCAGGACGAATCCTGCTCTCCCTGACTTCAGCAGCACAAGGTCAAGTGCAATGTCATTATCTCCTGGTTTGATTTACACTAAATTATAAAATCAGGGCTTTGAATTAAATAGTGTGCAAACATCAAGAACTTAACAGTTAATTTTCCCCGTATCTCCAACAAGATCTCTTACACTTCCCCTTTTCAATTAACACCACCTTTCTGAGTCAGTTCCTGAGATGCATCTCTGTGCTCGTGTGCTAGTGTACAGGGCATGCTGAAAGTCTGATCCCTATTATAGCCTGGAAGACAAAAATAATTGTAGCCTTCCTTGATTTTTGTTAAAGGCAGAAACAACAAAAATTAATCTTTACACAAACAACCCAAGGGAACATTCAGTGGGACTTTTCAATCTATTCATGATCTGTAATTCCCAGCCCCCAAAGTTTCCGTGTTACAGCTTAATATCTAGGGACTCCATATGTTGAGGGAACACAGCAGAACCAAAATGAGCTGAAAAAAGAATGCATTCGATTCAAACATGGGATAAAACTGTACCCAAGGAGCCCTTGTTTCATTTTCTCTACCTGGAACCATGGGACAGTGCAGCCATCTCAGCCTCATTCAAGTGTAACATTTCTTTTGAATATGACAGTGGTGGTGACCTTGTCATTAACTGATGCTGGTAGCAACACTTCAGCTTTCATAATTCAGTTAATTTTCAAGCCAGTGGTTACTGAACCCCCAATATAACTTCAGTATAATTAAACTGTATTAAAAATAAAAATAATAAAAAATCAGCCCACCTTCTGATCAAACACCAGTCAATGTTTGACTTGAACTCACTAAAATAAGGGAGTTTTTGCAGTTATGGTGTTTGTCCAGAATTTTTATGGACAATAAGATGACAGACAGGGCTGTCCTAGTGTGGCCAACCTTCCCTGTGCTGTGAGCACAAAAGTGAGGTAGGGAAAGCATTTCCTACACCTTTGAAAACCTGACCCTAATCTCTTTTTTCATAAAAATCCTGTGCTAAGCATGCTTAAGATCCTTTCTTTCTTTTCTGCATTTTCTCTCCCTCCACAACTGGCAATGACCACCAGAAACCTGAGAATGTTGCTTATTTCCTGGTAGATTTGTGCTCTCCTGCTTGGCAGTCCTACTTCCCTTCCACTTTGCCACTTTGTTCCCCCAAACCACCACTTCTGTACATGTGTGAGCTTTGCAGAGCAGAGGCTGATCTTGCTGCTTTTCCCTCATGGTGCACCTCCAGCACCATCCCTGTGCTTCCCCTGTTTCCCTGCACTCTGGGAACACTTGTGGATTCAGCAGAGGTCCTTCATGGATGCTCAGCAGCAGCATAGTGACATTAGAATTAATCCCAGAGAGGAAGGAAAGACAAACAGCCGCTTTAGAGGTGTCAACAAAACTCTGCTGTGTCCTTCTCCTCTCAGCTTCAAGTCTTTCAATCAAAACCAAGTTTCAGTGGTTCTACCTCTCCTGCTTTCTTGAGAAAAAAAAACCAAAAAGAAGCTTGCCTGAGGAAAATCCAAGGGCCTACAACTTCAGCCCTGTGAAAGCTGCAGAGTAGTATTGATATTAACCCATCCCCTTCCCACCCTCTGCCTGCAGTCCTGAAGCAGTTACAGGGACACCTCCAAAGGGACTCGAGATAGGAATTTTTCAATTGGTAAACCCAAAATCTTATTTTTGCAGCGACTCTGCACTCCATGCTCCAGCTCCAAGACAGTGTTTTGAGGCCAGGCTGACCCCTGCAACAAAGATTTGAAAGGTGACACAGCCATGCCTTTAATTACACTGCTGGTAGCAGATGCACTTCAGCAGCACACGCAGAAATTGGAGAACATGGAGCTGGGCTCGAACTAGAAGATGTGAGAGTTTCAATTAACACAATCCTGCATGATTTAAGAAAAATATTCAGGAGCAGTATTTATTTAGCCTGCAGCCAAAGTCCATTACTGAGAATTGCTCTTAATTAGAGTTGTGCGAGGTTGGGAATATCCACTCCTATCGTGATTCTTTCACCTACCACAAGAGCTACCAAGTTTGCTGAGCCTCTGGCAATTCTAGGCTGGTTAGAAAAACAGCCAGATGATAAAAGGATTACTTTAAACATGATAATCTAACCACTAACACATGGAAAAAATATATTTGCTTTACTTGTCCTTATAATCTGACAGCCAGCATCATCAAAGAGCCTCTGTCTCAGATATTGCCCCAAAAACTTGTGTGAGAACAAGGTTTGCCAAACACTGAACCACTCTTAAACAAATGCTTTGTCTCAGGTTTTCCTGCCATTAATTGGTAATTTCTCTTCCTTGGATAAACACAACCGAGACCGTTCCCTTTTTAGTGTGAGCTCTAAATCAGGACTGGATTCAACACCCAGTGAAATTCTGGCCAGGGTAACAAGGATGTGTCCTCATCAGCAAAGTGAGACAGGCATGGAGTGTGGAATTATGAAGGAATATCCAGTTGGGAAGAACAACAACACAGGAGCAGAAGCCAGCCTTCACCACTGACAAAATCCAAGAGGCTTCAGAGAGGGCTGGAAGGACTGCCCAAAGAAACTGTCCCACAGAGAGCAAGGATGGAGTAACCAAAGAATTAACACTGGCCCATTTTCTGCATTAGCAAGGAAACACAATTAGCAAAGAACTAGACCAAAAGGTTCAGATGAACTCAGGAAATACCAGTATTTATTTGGGACTCTCAGACACACAAAACATGGCTTGTCTGCAGACCTGTTTCTTACTGGTTTAAATACCCCTGGTCCAGTGGCAGAACCTCACAAGAGAGAGCTAGACAGAAAGGAAAAAAAAAAAAAACATGAAAGAAAGGAAAAGACTGAGCTTCCACAAACTTAAACTCCTAAGAACAGGCTGGGTTTAAGCCTAAGGGGAGCTTGTGTCATTTCATCTGTTCCTAATTGCTTTGCTCACTCCTGGTGAGAGCTGAGAGCCATTGTCATGTTAAAGGATGGAAAGAGGCCAAAAATTCAGAGCTAGTGACTACATCATTACCAGGAGAGGAGGAAGCAGTTGAAAGCCAAACCACAATTTACCTTTTTGCAAGGTAAATTTCCCCACCCAAATCAAACCTGCAGAGACAGAGTCACAGTCCAGATCTATGACTGTTGGTACTGATGCAAACTCTCTTTTAATTTCCCAGGTTTTTGGACAAGTGATCGATGAAGAGGACATATCAGTCACCTGAGGTATCACCACAAAACCCTGCAGAGTCTCACATCCAAAAGGTACAAGCACCCTGCAGCATGAGGCAAAATGATCTTCATGTGAGTGATTGTTTCCAACCATAGACTCAAAACCCTGGAGGAAATTTACGGGGCAATAAGACTTTAAAGTCAGGTAGAGCCAGGAGTCTTGAGTCTTATTAAACAAAAACAATCAGAGTATCCACATTTTTGTAGTCCTACTGTGAAGTTCCAATAAACTTTACCCAAAAAAACTCTATAACACTCCTTACCCAGCTTCATGGAAAATGAGAAGTGATTCCAGAGGCTGGCTGACTCTTTAATACCTCTTGTAGTAGTTAAAAAGGCCACTTTCTTCTTCTCTCTCACACTCTTTTTTTTAACTTTTACTGCAAAACCATTAAAGAAAGAACTAGTTCTAGTAATAAAAGGTAGCTATATTCCCACTGGGAGAAGGGGAATGGTGGTTCCTGTGTACCCTTAGCGCTCTTGGCAGGGGCACTTATAAAGAAGGTGAAGGTCGCAGGAAAGAGAACAGAGTATTTTCTGTTCAATGGAAAATGGAAACTTCCAAATGTGAAAAGGAATTTTAGCAAGTTTTTATTTGCTTCTTTTACAGCTCTGACATCATATATTCTCCACAGTGACATCATGGCTAACAGCTAACAGTAACAGCTTCCAATGATACCAGTGCATCAGAAGCCTTACAAAGCAAATGCATTTGGTGTTCCTGATTTTCCAAAACACTGATGAAGTCTAGCAGATTTTCCTGCTCAGCCCATTTTCTGTGTGTTTACACACTCCTATTCAAATCCTGTGAATAACACCTTGCTGAACTGCCCAGGACCAGGAGAGTACCTTCGATGGAGGGAAGTTAGGAATAAAACAGTTAAAAATGCACAGTTGGATGCACCCAGAAAGACTTAATTTTTTTACTCTACTCCCTGCTTCCTCAACCAGTGACACCTAGAAGGAATTCCTGCTGAGACTGCTCCCTCAGGGAAACTGCATCTAAACCCCCTCTTATTGCACTTTCAGGAGAACATGGATTTTGAACTGTGTTGTCAAACTTCAAGGCAGCTGTTTGGTGTGAGCTCTGATTTAGAGTAGATTTACCCTGCTGAAATGGAGATGAGGATCTGGCCGCCTTCTGTTTGAACAGATCTTCTTAGAGCTGGGAATTTGCAGGTCTCTGATGCTTGCTAATAAACAGATGCAATGGCCATTCCCAGGTTAAGAGGGAAGGAGTCAGAGCCAGGCAAAAGCTCCAAAGAGGCTGAGCTGCCTCTCTCACCTGTAGGGATGTGATGTTATCTGGCAGAGTGCTCTGAGGGAGCAGCTTTCACCACAGTGCAGAGCCATGAGCTGCCTTTTCCCTCAATTCCTGTGCCCTTCCTGAGCTGGAGCAGTCACTGGACAGCAAGAGACAAAGCTGTGCATTTTCCAGCATGGAGAGCACAAACCATCCAGAGGGTGCACTGTTTTCTGCATCCACACTCCCCAGAAGTACATGGCATGAAGGTAATGCACTGTAATTAGCCTGCACCAAGCTAATGAGGACTGGTGGTCTTAATGCTCTGGCTATTGGCATTACCATTTTCTGGAGAGTTCTTTTGTCACTGGGATTCACAGAGAAAGGGAAAATTCAGAGCCTCCCCCTTCAAGAAGTCTCTGTGTCTCCAACAGGTACCAGCTGTTGCTGTTTTAATACAGTCTCAGGGCTCATATAGATGTGACATCACACACAACTGAGGCTTGGCCATCGATTTTACTGCCAATATACCTTAAACTGTGGGGATTTTGTTACAAATTTGTATGTTGCATGTGTGACAGAACAAAACCCACAACTGGAAACCTCCGTGCAGTTTCATCCCTTTGTAGTAATTGTGAGCCATAAACCGGTTTCATTTCAGAATTAAAACCTGTATTAATTTTAAGATGAATAGAAGTGAGCACGTCCATCACTGTCAGACTCTATTACACATCCAAACAAAAAAAAGTTTCCAAATTTGACTGGTAAGCTGTCCAAGCAAGAGGAGGTGGGGATGGTTTGTATTCTAATTTCAAGCTGCAGGGCTCCCAGGTGTATTGTATAGGATTTCCTGTAATTTACAGGCAAAATAAGCAGTCTACAGGAAAATGTTTGCCACACCGTACATGCGTATTAATTACACAGCAGGACACAATGATTTCTTTGTGATAGGAAGGGATGGGATCTACAGGCAAACTATTAAAGTGAGGTGGAAATGCAGACATTCTTCTGCCTTTAAAAAGGGCTGTTACTTTCAGGGAAATAAAATCAGCAAGTGTCTTGTCACACTTTGTATTCCCAGGTCACTGCCAGGCCCCATGGGTGCTGGGGAAGGGAAATGTCTCCTTCCAAACAGGCTCTGGCAATCTTGCTCTCTTGGCCATCCTACTTCTGCACCATGAGAAAAGCTTCCCCCCTTCAGTGAGAAAGGAGATTTTAAGACTTCAGGTGCTCATTGTTCAGCATCTTATAATGATACAATTGAATCTCCCCAGGCCCAAGGGATGGGTACCTCCCTTCTCCTACCACTGAGCTCTGGGAAAGCAGAGCTTTCATTGCCTCAGGTCAGTGCAGTGTGGAACTTCTTGGAGAGAGACAACCAGGCACATCTCTACCTCCTTAAAAAAGATGGGAATTTCTTTTTAGACATGCAATCAAAGCTTGAGACATAAAGGGATATAAGAAGAATAAGTAAAATATTCAGGCTGCTTTTCTCAAGACCAAATTTGGGGTAAGTGCACTGGCGTGTTCTCACTGTGAGATGAGCAATTCTCATTACACTTGTGTTCAGATGCAATTTCTGAAGCAGAACTTGACTTTTTGTTGGTTTCTTTTTTTTTTTTTTGGCCTGGTATAAAGCAGAAATCTCACCCTCCACAGGCCTTTCCCCAAAGAGCTGGGTTTGCCTACATGTGGTTGGCATTCAGGAGGGAGAAGCTCAGAAACAGCACACTTTTGTTTGACTGAGGCATTCCTTAAAACCTTCCTGGGCTAGGGCAGGAGAATGAGATTGCACAAAGGCTCACCTGCAGATACATGTGGACATGAACAATGCCCAATATCCCTTACAGGCCAAACAGCCAGATTGCCCAGAGAATCTGCATTTTAAAAAGCTGTGAAGTCATCAGCCACGGCTGAAAACTATTACAGAAAACCGTCAGGATAAAACCTACCCAACTCCAGAAGAAACTATGCTCCTGACAAGCACAAGGTTCTGGGTTCAACCCTGCAGCCACTGGCTGAAATTTTATAACAAGCCCTGGTCCCTGTGGCAGGAGGGTCCTTGTGAAGACCCTGCAGCCCAGGGGTCCCTGGAGAGGCCATGAGGGAAGCAGCACCCACAAGGGTCCCTGGAGCCCCCTTCCTCTTCAAGACAGGAGGGGAAAAAAAAAAATTGCTGAAAATTTCTAGACAAAATAGAGTTTAATTTGTTGGAGGTGTTTTGTTGACAAGAAAATAGAAAGCATGTGTCTGTGCTTCTCTTATTGTAGTTCCAAGTAATGAAAGTATTTAAGGAGGTACAATTATGGACTTGGCAGGCACCTGGGGCTCTTGGAACTGCTTTTTCACACTGAATAAACACTGCAGTTAATCTGTTTATGTTACACTGCACTGGGAAACTATCTCCAAGAAAAGGTTGCAAGTATATATTTTCCACTCCTTTGCTTTGTTTTTAATGTTAAATTAATAACTTGTTTAAAGGAGTTGATTTTCCCTCAGAACATGATAGAGGTGTAGTCCAAAGCAACTTTGAGTGTGGACAATGTAATTCATCAGACCAGACTAAAATGAAACCATTTTGTACATTCTACAGCAGAGCTGAGCCATAACTGCCCCCAAGTGTAATGTGGCCTTAATATTCACATTAAAAAATATGCAAACATGTCCTTTATTCCTGATCTGAACTACAACTACGAGCAAATCTGGAGAACATTACACAAACAGTGCAAGCTAGCCAGGGGATGATGAGCCTGAAAGAGAATCGCTGTGTCCTGCCCTGCTGCTCTTAGACCCGAGAAAAGAGTGGCCAAGATTTGAAAACACAACTAGAAGATTTTCTTTTGAACTTCATAAAGTTGTACACTTCATCTTTTTCTCTCATTTTAGGCTCCAATCCTGGAGTTTAATTTGAGTATAAAGTCAGAAAAGCAGAAGTCAGCAAGAGCCCTTTTATTGACTTCAGTTGGTGCTGTATTTGGGACTGGTGTTTTTAAAATCAGAGCAGCACAAGGAGGTAAAAACCGCGCGTCCGTAAGGTTAAAGAAAAGTGTGTGTGTTTAAAACATTGAAGAAATTGTTCTGAGAACAATTCATCTTTCTGAAAATATGAACCCTATGATGCTGCCAAGGTCAGGGAGAGCTGTGATAATTTAGTGTGTAAGTGCTAGTCATGCAGCACAATGCCACATTATTTAATTTGGGAACACATTCATACAGCTGCCTGACAATAGCCATGGACTGGAACTCTACCTGTGGGCTGGGGTCAAGGCAACGCAGTTGAACGTTAAAACAAAGGAGCTAATGGGATTCCTGCTCAACTTCCAGCTGATTATGGGATCCCAGTTACTCCTTTCTGCCTCAGTCAGCTCCTCTGGAAGGGAGGACCACACTGTGACTCATGGCTGAAAGGAAAATGCAGTGCATATGCCTGGCTTATTTGGCCATACTTCCTAATTTCTCTGTCGCTTTTCAAATTTTTCTTTTTTTTTTTTTTCTTTTCCATTCAGCTCTGGTTTGTGAATTCCAGGCCATTTTCCTCAGGGAGCAGGAATGCAGCTCACCTTGTGAAACTGGAAGGACTAATATTAAAAAGGAAAAGGCATCTTCAGCTGCAAAAATTAGATGCCTTGCTAATGCCAAAATTAATAATACAGAGATGTTTGGGGCTTACACGTCACTCTTACAGCTGGCAGTGCACAGAATATTTTATAAATAAGACTACATCCCATACCCAAACCCTTATAGAGACAAATAAATGCCATACCCTTTCCTGAGAAGTATAAACACAGAGCAAGGAAAAGAGCAATACAAGAAAAGTGAACAAATTCAAGACTGAAAAAACCAAAACCTCAGAATTTCTGCCTCCTTGTTACTAAACTCATAAAACAGACTTTTTCCTCAAATACTGAGATTAAATAATTTAATTAAAGACGTAACCTTGTTTCATATTAAATCAGGTGCAAAGCTCTGCTCTGTTTGCAGAGGAGCTGAGCGTCACCCTCTGCAATGGCTGTTGTAGAGAGTGACTTTCAAAATAATATCCTTTCAGTGCACAAAAGGAGAGCAAAAGATGCATGTCCTGCAGCTCCACGTGCATGGCTGTCTCCAAGGAGCTCACACCACAGACTGTCAGATGCTCAGAGCAAGAACAGTCCCAATCACCCCAGAACTTCCAGAGGAAGGCACAGGGAACCCCTCACCTCACATCCCTTTGCACCACAAAGTTGGGAGCTGCAGCCCTGCCCTTTGCAAGTCCTGCCCTCCTTAATCCCCTTGCACGTGGAGCTGCCCACAGTGCCCAGAGCAGCAAATGCCAGTGTTTTATTTTGGGGCAGGACCTCTGCTGGGTTCATCCCTGTAGGCACAAACTGATAAACAGGCTCAGCTCTACTTCCCTCTGCAGATGTATTTTTGTTACAAGCTGTGGTGCGCTGCTGTGGCGTGTAAAAAATGGAGTTATTCAAAGAAGTGGTTTTAAGTTCAAAGATAATGTCATGTTCATTTGGAATATAAGCATGAGCAACGCACTCCCAGATACACTCTCTGTCTCCCTACATCCCTATCTCAGCTGTAGGCAGGGTGGTAATATATAAAGAGAGAGCAGGTGGGANGGGAAGAAAAAAGGCTTATAGCTCCAAAGCTGAGTTCCCTGCCTATCCCACATTTTGGAAATGAAACAAAAACGTCTCATGAATTGAGCAGGCATGCTGCAAAATAAAAAGAAACAATAGTATGCAGAGAAATGCGGGAAATTCACTGATTAAAACGTAGCATTTTATTTCAAAAGACTTTGGGCAGAGTCTCCATTTTTTCCAACTGCTTCTGTCACCTGTGTGAAGGGGCCACTGGACTTACACATGCAAAAGCCATTTATCCACTTACATTTGGTATCCTGCAAAGTCTGAGTCCTGAAGGAGCTCAGAAATAAGGAGCTTTCAGGTTGGCACCTGCCTGAATAGCCTCGCTCACTCCATGTAAATGGTCTCTGTGTCACAGAGATTTTGCTGAGGGCTTTTGCTCTGTGCACGGAACTGACACCATTCCAAGGAGCAGGGCTTGGACTCTCATCTCCCTGTGCAGCCAGAGGAGAGGGATAAGCCCCCTAAGTGGGACGAGAGAGGGCTAAAGCGATGATTTAAACACAGTTTCTGTGAGCAAGCAGCCCCAGCCTCGGAACTCCAGCCTCCGAGCCCGCTCCCTGCCTGCTGCGTTCCATAAAATGCTTGGGAAAAACACTTTGCACGTCATCTGCTCCACATCAGCAGTGCAAGACAATCAGGGATTCCAGTGCCACGTCATAAATTATGGCACCTTCTGTCACCGACACTTGAAAGACAAAATGTGCGAATCTGTCTGCACCGACATCCTTCATCTCGGGCAGAAGCACTTCGGTGTGCTCGGGGCTGGCTCCGGGCTCTGATCCCGACCCCACTGCTTTGGCCATGCACATTACAGGGACGTTCGTCACCTATGTCACACCAAAACGGAGCCTAGGCAGACTTTTTACAATAACACAGGGAAATAATCTCCCCGCTGCTTACTCCATTAGCACCGACTAATGGGAAGAGCTGGAAAAGCCCCTCCATGTCATGAGCTGTCCCCTGGACAAGAGAGAGCTGCAGCACATCAAATCCCTCAGCACAGCAGCTCTCTGCAGCAGGAGCTGAGGTCCAGGCTGCCCCTTCCCCACTCCCACTGCCCGAGAGATGAGCAGCGGCGAAATATCCCCAAATTAAACAATTATGTTTAGACACACAAACACGCAGAGACCTCCCACTAACTCAGCAGATTCTTTTGAAAGTTGGCACTGTCAAAACAAACACAGTCGCCTGTAGCACCCTTCCCCGGCTCCTGCTGACAGCGCTAGTGAGGAGGAGGAGGTGCTGAGTACTTTGTTATAATGAGGAGGAGGATAGTGTTGGGAAAGGTGTTGAGTTTGACACAGAAGTATCAAGAGCAGGAAAGCGAAAGTCAAGGAAATCAGCCTTGTGCCACCTAAAATTGCTCTGGCACTAAACCTACAAAAATCAATGACTCTGCTTTCACAGGAGGTTTCACATAAACCTGAGGGAGCGTACAGCACGAGCTGCACCAGATGGAAAGTCTCTGGGAGTGGGGAGGGAGACGGGAGCGGTGCTGGTATCTCTGAGCTACATCAAACACAGAATTCACAAACAGCAATTAGGGCTATTCGCATCTATCCCTGCCTTCACTTCTGCTGTAGCAGGGAGGAAGGACACGCAGCACCCAGAGAAAACCAAAGTGTAAAGACGTATCTGCAGGTAGTAAAAGGATTGCTTGTACTCATGTATTTGTGTCTGTTACCCGAGTAAAAATTTGATAATACAGCAGTCTGAATTTTAAGTCAAAGTGATTTTTCCTTGGTTGCACCTTTTCAAACTCATTTAATCACAGCAGCTTGTCTTCCTTTGCCCTCCCTCACAAAACCACTCCTCCCCACGCCACATTTTAAGCCTTCTCACAAAGAAAACTGAGGGAAAATAATTTTTGTGCAACTTATCCATCTTTCAAAGCAGCTTCTGGCAGAAGGGAGCTGAGAGTGATGAGCCCATAGAATAATAAATAATAACAATATTGAGCAGTTTTGCAGAGCAAATGTACATTGAAAAACTTTTCCTCTTGAGTGCCTGACATTATTAATTTGTTCTCCAAACACACTGGTGAGGGGAGTCGGCCCATTTTTACACACAGGGAAAGTGAGCATATAGATTTCAATAATTGTTTAAGACACAGAGGAGTCAGTTCCAGAAACTGGGCAGAAGAACTCAAGAGATCACAGCCCATATCCATGGCAACATTTGGGCAGAGCCTTGTCACCACAATAATTGCTATGGGCAAGTGACACATGCTTGGGGTTTGTGACACCTGGGAATAAGATCCTCCCAGAGCTGCCCTTCCCTGTGGTCCAGAAGGAGCATGTCCCAGGCCTCAAGGAGCAGCAAAGGCTGGACAGAAATTCCTGTAATTATTGATGACATAAGTATTTCTAATCCTTTCCCAGCTTCTGCTTAAAAGGGGACAAACTGGTGGTAATCTACTGCTTAAGTAATATGTGACATCCAAAGATTCCATTTTGAGTTGCACAGACACTCATCTGGGACAGCCTTTCCTGTGGAACAGCAGCATTTTTATTTTGTACCACAGGACTGTGTTTTCAGCCCCATTACCACCGAGATTTCCGATGAATTGAGGGGAGGGGGAGAAGACCTGAACTGACTTGCTGTATCCACATGAAATGGCTTGTGAGTGACCTTGTGTCCAACCTTCTAACATCTAAGACAAAAGCATGGAGAAGCTGAACAAAGGAAAGCAGGAAAGCTCCCTGAGCAGAGTGTGTGTGGGTTTTGTTTGTTTGCATAGAGATACATTTTGAGATTAGAGAATTAGATACCTTATTTTTAAGTCTTTTCCTGTTTTACAGTACTTGTAGCAGAATCACAAAAATACTAAGAGTCTCCAGGACCAGCACAACACCAAACCCAGGTGAAAATCTTGCCTGTCACATCCACACTAACGAGCTCTTAGGAACCAATGGATTTGGGGATTCCTGTGTGGACAAATACAACTTGTCCCAGGTTCCCCTGATAATGGCTTGGTGATGAACCCAGCCTTCATCCTCCCTTTTCCTTACAGGATTCCTTATGAGCCAGGTTACAAAGCAAAAGTGAGGCAGGCAGGGGGACAGCTCTGGTGTCACCCCCTGCTCGCCCTGGGCAGTGGCTGGTGCTGGCACACCACTCTGATCTGCACAAGCTGCTGCACTGGGGCTGCTGCTCTGCTTTTTAGAGATATTGATTTCCTGCCCTTTCTTGTAAAGCATTCTGTGAACTGGAAGCAGTTAAAGGTTAACGGCAAAGATTTTGTTAAAAAGAATATTTTAGAATTGTTTAAGATCCTAAATCATTAGGAGCTAAATGCCCACACCTAAAAACTGTTCTGAAATTTGTGTCTTCAGGCAATGAAGCTCAAAGAATTACCAGACAATATGAGCACCCCTGACTCTGCTCCAGCTCAGCACAGGCAATTCCCAGCTCCCTGCCAGGATCCCAGCAGTAGTGGAGCAAAAAACTAAAGTTAAAGGCACAACAGGCACTGGACACTCCTGCCAGAGGGTAGGAGAAGTGAGGGAAAGTGTGTCTCTGGTGAGACCCCACCTCAAGTGCTGCACCCAGCTCCGGGGTTCTCAAAATGTGGATGCATTGCAGCAAGTCCAGAGGAGACCACCAAGATGATCAGAGGGGTGGAGCAGCTCTGGTGTGAGGAAAGGCTGAGAAAATTGGGATTCTAGAAAAGAAAAGGTTCGAGGTGACCTAATTACAGCCTTCCAGTACCTTACAGAAAGATAGGGCAAGACTATTTACAAGGCCCTGGAGTGACAGGATGGGGGAGTGGGTTGAAGTTGAAAGAGAGTAGGTTTTGATTAGCTATTAGATAAGAACTTGTTCCTGTGAGGGTGGAGAGGCCCTGGCAAAGGTTTCCCAGAGAAGCTGTGGCTGCCCCATCCCTGGAAGTGTCCAAGGCTGGGTTGGATGGAGCTCTGAGCAACCTGGGATAGTGGAAGGTGTCCCTGTCCATGGCAAGGGGTGGAATTGGATGATCTTCAAGGTCCCTCACAACCCAAGTCATTCCTATGATTCTTTGAAAGGAATTGTTGCCTGAAAAACACAGTGCACACCCATGTGTGTGTGCATTGAGGGGAATTTCACATGCATCTTGTTTACAAGCTGTGCATTACAAACTGACCTTTCTGCTCCTGTGCCTGTGTTTCCCCATTTTATGCTCCTTTTTTAATGCACAAACCCAAGCCTTATTACACACAAACCCAGGAAAAAGAGGCAAGTTTGCTGTCTGGGAGCCACTTTTCTCACCTGGGGACCTGGACAATCCGTGTATGTTAATTTTAGGAGGAACGTCCTGAGCAGCATCCACTGCTGCTGACAGCACCTGGCAGAAGGGCTACATCCTGCACATCCCTTGGCAGGTTTTCTGGGAAGCAGCTACAGCAGAGCTGCAGTACAGATGGTCCTGCATTTGGGGGTGGTTGGATCCAGACCCTTCAGTTGGGTCTGTCTGAAGGGAAGCTGCCTTCAATACACCCAAATATTTTGGGTTTAAAGCTACACAGATGTGGTTCAACTCATTTCCCTTCCAGTTCCACCTCTCATTCGGGCAGTGCAAAAGCTTTCAAAGCCAAAAATCCTCTGCTTTCAGCTGTACATCACCACCCAAACCCTAATGCTGTCACATCCAGGCTCCAGGGGTAGGACACCCCAGCAACCTTGGGGGGCTGAAGTTCCCTTGGGGACACTAGGATGAAATGTGTTCTATGCTGGAGCTCCTCCACTGGAGGGGGAGAAGAAATGAGGGGAAGGTTATTTAAAATATCCTGGTAGGATCCATCCCTGGCAAAGGATTCAGCCACAATAGGTTCATTCAGACTTCTAAGTCATTAGACGATTTCCAGCATTATTTTTTAAAGATTTGTTCTGTCTCCTAAAGAATTGCTTCTCAATGCAAAAGCAGAATGATGAATACATCTCCACTTTCCCTGCTGAATACAACTTAGGAAAACATAATGCTTCTCATCTGATTTCCTCCTCAAGTCAAAATAAGCCAACCAAATCCTGCTGTATACACCTATCAATACAAACAAAAGATGCAGAGATGGGGTTGTTTTGTAGCAGAAATAAACACAGTTTAAGGAATGATTTTTCTTTCATGACAGCTTAAGGTCCTTCAAACTTGACAGAATTGATTACTGAGTCAAAGCAAAGGAGGGCAGGGAATGGAGTTTTCCTTGCCTACACACCTGTAATGTTGCACGCTCCGTGGGCTACGGGGAAGGAAGTGGAAGGCTCGAGCTGTTCGAAGGAAAACCCAGAGAGGAAAAAGAACAAGGGATATCTTGGGATTAGCTTTAGCATAACATCCCACAGTATGTTTACTTTGCTTCTCCATCTCATATTTCTTCCTGGGATCAGTCCCCAGCCCTGCAGACCCTCCCAGGAGTACAATGCCCCTTTCGTGTATTGTACGAGTGGCACTGAGAGTACGGCAGCTTCAAAACATAAAAGGAAAAAAAGAGTCTCCCTCAACGCCATCATCATTTTTAAAAAAGGCAATTGATGTCGCCTGAAGCAGCAGCTATGAAGCCCAATTATACCACATTTCATTCAAGTGTCAAAAATTGGAATAATAATAACCAACAACGAGGAGCACATATAGGAAATGATGCTGCCATCTTCTTTTGTTTTGGCCACGCGTTTTCATAAATTCAGGCTTTGAGCAGACCCAGTGCCACATTCCTTCAAGGACTTTCTTGTTCGCTATTGTTTTCAGTTCTTAACAATTGGCT
Source organism: Phainopepla nitens (assembly GCA_013400175.1). NCBI lineage: Eukaryota > Metazoa > Chordata > Aves > Passeriformes > Bombycillidae > Phainopepla > Phainopepla nitens. Next base: position 816,923 of record VXBQ01009087.1, on the reverse strand, counting down.
TCCCTGACTACTTTCCCCATGTTGACAGTCGCTCACAGAGCCTCCATATGTTCCCACTACTTGGGTAGTCAATCATTTGTGAATTAGCTACCCAATCAAAGATCTACAAGAGGCTGGTAGTGTTTATTCATTGCTGGTGTTTTGAGTGAGTGTATTGCTCGCAAAAGGTGTCAGATTAAACACGAAGAAAGGAATTTATTCACAGGATGTGGATTGCGCAGTCAGAAGCAGAGACATGAGCACTGGCCAGAGCTCACATGGAGTTATTTGGGGTTTTTTCCCCCTTTGTGTTTATGTTGTGGTTTAAACCACACCTGAGGTAAGATGTCACTGGATTCAGGAAGACAGCAACCACCTGCTTAGTTACAATGGAGTTTTTGGGAAGAGGCTGGAATCCTGGCTGGAAGCAAGGGAGTGGCTCCAGAGGCTGCCTCGGTGTGGAGGACAGAAAGGTTAAAGCAATCAAAGGCACCCTGAAGGAATGCTTTCCTCATCTTACATCAGGAGGTGCACACTGCAGCCTTGCCAGACACATTCCTCTCTGCACCAGCAATATTCCTGCACCCCCAGCTGCATGGATGGAGCCCTCAGAACCCCCTGGAAGCATTTGTGCCTGCTGCTGGGAATGATCTCGGACAAAAGCCGCCCTTCTTTTAAGGATCTGCCTCAAAACACCAGCACAAAACTCCCCTTAGCTGTCATTTTGGGTGAATTTAAAGGCATTTTAACCCTGGCCAACACAGCCTAAACCAAGCAATGCCAACTTGCAGAAGAGCCAGCTTTCATCCAGCAGAGTTGTTCCAAATCAGGATTATCACTCACCATCAGAGACACTGCCTAATTCAGAGCTGGATGCAAACCTTGACAGGATTTAAACACACAGCTCACGTGAACTTGCCTCCTTTTATAGGAAAAGGGGACAAAAAGTTGACATAACAAGGTTGTGTTTGGAGATCTCACTTTGCAGCCCAGGTTTATGCTAAAAGATGAGTAACACACATATCTATATATCCACAGGGGCTCCATATTGTCACCTTTACCTGACTTAAGAGATCTATTTATAAGCAAAAAAAAAAAAAAAATTAACTGCCAGTCCAAAGAAAATGTCACTGGTGATGAGAGAATCAAGCTGGTTTCTTTTCTTCTCATGAATCAGTGTCACAATAAAGGGCCTGCATGACAACCCTGCCCTTAGCAATCACTGAAAATCCCAGTTCCTTTGAAATTATGAGCAGGCTGGTCCTTATACAGCAGTACTTGGTGACGATGACAATGATGCACAGGGAGAGATGTAACTTAGCTGCTTGTCATAGTTCTTACTTCAGCTCACTTCCAGCAGCATTTACTATTCTGTAGTAATAGAAATTAAAATATTAAACACTTACTCATTAAGGTATGCAGATATGATTCACAGGGAACTGGTAGGAAAATGCCATTTTTAAGTGGAGATATTACAGTGAAGAATATTTCAAGTTAGAGCTTCCCAGAAGAAATATAAAGCACTTGTTTATTCAGTGCCAGTTGGAATAACAAAAATTCGTTCTACTGGTAATAGTGCATCAATACATATTAAGCCAATGGCAATTTTTCTGAAGTTTTCCCTTCTTCAGAATTCATGAAAGAAATTTAAAACACTCAAGGCAAATGTCAGAGCGAGGGACAGTAATGTAAAGAATCAAAGTGGAACTACCTGGAATGTACATTAAATAAGAGGCAGAGAATGAGCACTGAGTGAATTTTTATATGTTCACATTACAACAAACTAGTCAAAGATTCTGACCCCTGGCACTGGAGAAATCTTCCCAGTTTTGATATTTGCAATAAGATCATTCCCAAGAGGGCTGGAAAAAAAACCTCTTCCTCTCCCTTTCTTTCAATAAAATGAGACCTCATCTGTATTATGAGGAAGAATACTAATAATTTGGTAGTGTTCTGAAGTAGCTTTTATAAAGCTTCTGCTTGGGGTTTAATATTGCCCGGGAAGTCCGGCAGATTTGGCTGGCTTTGCTGGAGAGAGAAGCCTGCAGCTCTGGATGGAGCACTCAGCTCCCAGCTCTGCCAGGAGAAGGTGCAGGGGATGTGCTCAACCCCTGTGCAGCCAGCCCAGGGGCAGAACGCAGAGATTCCCAGAACGGGCCACGCCTGGTCCCATCTGTGCACAGGAAATCTCCTGGTGAATCCAAAATGTGCTCCCGACACCGGAACGACTCTGGAGCCTCTCTGCCTTTATGGCAGCTCCTCACTCACTCGCCCTGGGTTCATCCTACACAAACATTTGGGTGAAGTGCAAGATTATTACTCGAAGAAAGGAAAAAAAAAAAAAAAACAAAAACAAAACAAGGCAGGAGAGTTGGCAGTGGTGTGTAATAACAAATAGGTGCACGCAGTCAAAACAATTAATGTCACTTTGCAAGGTCTTTTGGAAATATATCAACAGAGGGAACCCACAGATGGCTCTTTTCCAGTACATTTTGGAAGGGGGTAGGATGGGCCATGCTACTGCAAATCCCAAGCTGAAAGATGAGAAGGACAAAAAAAGAAAAAAAAAAAAAAGAAAAAAAAAACCTGAAAAAACCCATGGTTTTATTTTTTTTTCCTCCTGAAATTCCTCTTCAGAAATAAAAGGAAACAAATTGGGCGTGTACAGCCAGGGCAAAGATTGACTCAGAGGTTGGATGGTCTAATGCAACAGATACACCAAGCTGACCCATAATGCCATAAATGCTGGATAGAGGACCAGAATTTTCCAGTGCTCAGCACCAATTAAGGCCAGGTTTGCAGAAAACGTCCTTCCCAAGAGGGCCAGCGTAGCAGAAAGCATTTGGCTCCCTCTTGATGTTTGCAGAAATGTTTTCAGAAGACCTTCTTTTCCTGGCACGCTGCCCTCTTTCTATACCCAGGTATTTAAGCAGGGCTTTAAAAGGCCGAATTATCACCTCCCTGATTCTCAGTTTCCTATCATTAAATTGGGTATAAAAATAAACTTCTTTCACAGCCATGGAGCCAAGGGGATAAAAGCAGAGGTGCTTGGTGCTCACACATCTCAGTGCTGGGGGTCAGATAAGGATATGATTTTTGCACCAGCAGCTCTTACTTTGCTCTTGTGGTGGTGTTACCCTCCTTCATTAAGTACTCAAACATTCAGAATAAAATCAGATCCTAGGGCAACAATATTTTCTGCTCCCAGAAATCCTCCATTTCCAAAGAGACTGAGCTCACTCAAACTGTCTGTCCCCTCCAGAGATCCCTCTTGATTCCCTTTCCTTTACCCTCAGTTTGCCCAGAGCTGAGCCCTGCTTTTGCCCAGTAGGCAGCTGATGAGCTGGGCAGGTAAAGAGCACTGCACTGATGTCTGTGGGGTGCATGTGTTTATTTGTACACATGCACATCTACAAATACACATATACGTCCACGTTTCAGGCTGGGACATCCCTTCAGTCCTCTCTGAACAGCGGGAGGATGTCAGAGGGGGGCACACCCCTGGCTCAGTGACAGCCTGAGGCTGTTTGCAGGGTTTGGTGCCCTCCCTGGCTGCACACAGGTAAGGATGACCCTGGGAGCTGTAACTCACACGGTGCTGGCAGGTAGCAAACACTGTGCAAGCCAGGCCAAGAGGAGGAAAGATTGTCCCTTTGCTCTGATATTTCCAAGCACAGTCTTGCATTTCCTTATTTATTGCTAGTCAAGCACGGAAGGGACAGAAGAGGTGAATTTACCAGGTAGAGCTTTAGCTCCCTCCTTGCCTTTTCCTATGAACATCCACAAACCTGCTTTAAAAAGGGGCCAGTTCCAATCCCAGAGGGGTCAGGAACCTCTCAGGGAAGTTCTGAGGTAAATCCCAGCTCTGCAAGGCTCCACTTGAGCTCTGAGTAAGCCCTTCTCAAAAAAAGGGCAAACTGTACAGGGGCTCAGGTGCCAGTCCGTGGGTGGTGGCCCTCCGTGGGCCCAGGGAGGACAGAAAAGGTGACAAGTTCTGTGCAAGATCTGAAGAGCTCAGGAGACACCCCACAGGTGTCTTGAGTAGGTTTGGGTTTCAATACCCTTCGTGCTACGCTGGGGAACAGCTGCTAAGGAAGAGTGGAGATAAACAGTATCATTTCCATCATTTAGGCACTAGAATTAGTGGAATTATTTCATCATTTAAGTCATAACCACAAAGAGCTTTCCACCATACTGATTCCCTGTAAAAATATTTGAGGACTTGTGCACATCTGAAGGAAGGACTTAGAATAAAAAACGGATCCTCCTCTCTATTTTAACAATGACTTCTGAAGAGCACTTACCATGTTTTACTTTACAAGTACATTTCTGCACGTGTACCAGTGTAAGAAGTTTCATCAAGTTTGGAGAGAGAAAAGGTAAAAGATTTTAACATTAGTCAAGGACACAGAGTGGCTAAAGCAATATTTCCTTCCCCCTGTTTTAACCAATTACTCCTGCACTCCTGTACGTGATTTCAGACTACTCTGTTTCAGGAAAATCCTAGGAAGAGCCCTTTGCAGAGGAAGAAATATATATTTTCAGCATTTGTGAATCTATATCCTTGTAGTTTATTAAATAAACTGTGCTCCTTATCTGGAGCCTAGTAAATACAATGCAAAAAAGTTATTTCTTCTCCCACACTGTCAGTTAGAGCCTACATGGTTGGTGGTGCTGCCTCTGGAATGGGCAGCCTTCTCTTCAGGAAGTTTTGCTTTCTTTAGGACACCTCATCCAGCATCCTCTTGCCAGGGAAAACTTTTAGCATTTTCCAGCACCTCGGAGTGCTGCCTGAAGGTGTGTTTAGAACAAGAAAATCACCCTATGGCTTTCATGGTGCCCAGCACACACCAGCCCCCAGCTGCTGCTCTGAGTGCCACAATCCTCTTCTCTTCACCCACCTAATTAACATGAGGGCTTGGATGAGCTTTGTCTCCGTATCCAATGAACTGTGAGCTCCTTCAGCTGCTCCTGTTGCACTCCAATCCTCCCCATACACACTCTAGAGCAGCCCACATGCCCACCCAGGACATTTTGCTCCATGCCTGCCCTCTGGCTCTGCAGCCCTTGGGGAGGTTTTCCTCCGGACAGTCAGGGCACCACAAAGTGCTCGTCTCTCCTGGCCTGACTTCGCTGTGGTTTCCTTACCTAGCACCTGTTCCACAGGGAACTTAATGAACAGCTAACAGATAACAGAATGGGGGCAGAGGGTCATGGGGAAGAGAAAAGATGGTCAGCAAACAACAAAAATGGAGGGAGGAAGGACAGGCACGGAATGAAGGAAATACTCAGCGCTCTTTAGGGACAGAACGGTGACAGGGATTGCAGTTGGAGCTGGAAGTGCTCTTGTGTTACCTCAGCTGGGTCAAGTGAGCCAATATCTCCCTCAACTGTCATATTTTTTCAAGATTAAAGCAAGGAATATTTCAGTGTTTCCTTTTCATTCTGGGGTGCCTTTTTTTCTATTCAGAAGCTTCAGTGGTTTAATTTTTGTTTTCCTTTTCTTTTTTTTTAATTACCTTGATCTTGCTTTCCCCATTCCCCATTTGGTCACTGTTTGAACACGAATGAATTCCCAGTCTCCAAAGCCCATATGTGATTTCTATGGAGTGAACCCAAATTACCTAATCTCAGCTCATATGCCAGTGCACATTCACAGTTTAACATCTTTTTTTTCCTTGGAATTGGGCACAGGAACTGCTAGTTGGCTCAGATGTAAAAATAATACTCAAAACACCGAGGCCAAACCCTGCACAATAAGTCTACATATGTGGTTGGGCACTAACAAGCAAGTAAGAAAATGATCTATTTAAAGACTCACTTCTGATTTAGACATTGCTTTGAAGGAGTGAGAGTAGCCAGCAGAGTCTGGTCTCCATCACAATTTTTCAAATACAAAAATTAAAAAATGATTATAATTATGCATTCTGAAAGCTGGATGGGGCCATGCTACACTGAAGCATATTTTCCAATGTAATTAAGGCTTTCAGCTGATTCCTTCTGACTGCAATTGTTATTTCAAATGTGAATTAATAAATCATGTCCATCTAGTTAAGAATTAAAATCAGTCTCAAGTATTCCTGCTTAGACCAGCAAACTTAAAGAGAGGGAGGGATGAATGCTCCCAAGAAATTCTCAGTGGAGAAAAGAAGAAAAGAAAAAATAGGGAAAGTAAAAGAAAGGGCCTCATCTTATTTAGGGTTTTCCAGGCATCTAAGAAACACACAGGATGAAGTTACATGACTCACACATATGGAAGCATTTTTCTAGCTTTATACCAAGACAATATGCAAATATTCTACCCCTACTTTCACTCATGACTGGCTGCAAATACAAAATTCAAGCTGAATAATGTTAACTGCCCACATGCTCTGCTCTAAAGGATCCTCAAGGGCTTCTGGTCTCCTGTGGTATCCACAGAGCACTTTAGCTATCACAGTGAATTAGTGTAAGGCCTGGTAATGCACCTTTAAGTATGTGAGCCCTTTTAAGGCACTTAGAGGTCAAGTCTGTGGCTATATAAAGTACAACCTTTGGAACATTTATTTTCACTTGCCCATCCAGAGGCTCGGATGGCACGCAAAGGCGGTGTTTAATTTCATAAGAGCCCTTCAGAGTCCAAATTGTCAGAGTCATCAACTGGCTCTGATAGCCAACCAAAGTTTACAGTAATGTAATAAAGCAAGGTAAATATTGGCAATCAGGCAGCGGCTGCTGAGCGTGGCTGCGTGGGGCAGGAGGAATTGCCATTGTGAGAGAAAGTTGTCATTTTGCACAGGGACCTCTAAAGAGCAAGGCACAAGGAAGAGCAAGTCCAGATGGGCCTTTTCCCTGGAACATAAACACAGACACTCTGCTCAGCCTCTTCCACATTTTTCAGCTATCCCAGACCATGAACAGTAGCTCCCGATGCGCCATCGATCAAAAATTCCCTGTGAGTAAAGAATTCCCAGGCAAACATTGAGTGTTTCTACAGATGTTATGACAAAGAGATGCCCAAGCAAAATTACTGAAAATAAAAAGGGCCCCTAAGAAAGGAACTGTAGATATCAAAGCTAAAGATATTTTACAATATTCCCTCAATGACATGGTGCAGCACACAAACAAAGCATTATTTGATCACAGACCCACTTATAAGAGAGCACAGCTTTACTGTAAATATCGAAGGGGTTTTTTTCTGAGAGTAAAAATGAAGTGTGCAAGGCACAGGATGTCACTGCTGTGAGATAACAGGAGCTGCCATGTGTGTGCCTGGAGACACCTGAGCTTCCAGAGCTGGACAGCTCTGAGCACTGTCAGGCCGGCCCGCTCCTGGCACCGAACGCTGGCTTCTCTTTTCCTGCAGGGAGGGCCCTGGGCCCGTGGGAGAGCAACCTGATCTGCTCCCAACAGCGCCGAGCCCGCCCCTCCGACACCGCCCTCTTGTGCAGCCTATTCCAGCCCTGGCTTTGGCGAGTCCTGGAAGGCTAGTGATTAAAATAAAAATACATATAAAAAGCAAATAAAAGGAGAGGGCTCTCTGTACTTGTGACTGGGCGGGACATTAGCAGAAACTGAGATGGGCTCCTGTTGAACGGAGGTGAGAGCCACGTGTTGATACCTTTTGAGGAACAATTCACTGGGCCCTGAGAGTTTACAGAGCAGATCTGTGGGCATGTACCAGAGGCACCAGAGCAAAGCTGCCTTCTTGTGTAGTTTTTAGTGCATCTCAGTTTTTTCTCTGTATTTAATTCATGTTATTTATTTATTTATATGAAACAGATAGACTTTATCTATTGATACTCAAAAGGAAGATGAAGAGTTTGGAATCTGGTCTTATTGCTCAGGATATCTGTAATGCAAATGAACAAAACGCCCAGAGAGGATGTTTGCTGGCTAATGTCGTACTCAGTTATTGTGTGCTGATACTAATCAATGCTCTGCAGAGTTTGTAGAGACTCCTCACAGCTGCTTCCTCCCACAGGAGGTGCCTGGCTGGGAGATGGTGCCATTTTGAAGTTTTGTTCATTACTGAGCGCTCGTCCTTGCCCTGAAAGCTCCCTGTGTCAGGCAAGATTTCTGTGACTTGCTGATTTGTAAGATGAGGCTTGCCGTGAAAGCTGCACACTGTTCTCTCAGCACTTCAGAAGAGAAGCTTGGAAGCTTTTCTACCTATCTGCAAACAAAACCATTCTCCCAAAGTTACTCCAAAGGCTGATGTGAGGACGCTCAGTACCCTTGCATAGTCAAACTGTTATTCAGTGTGCTGAGTGCCACTGCTGTCAAGGACAAGAAATACATTCATGACTCCATTCACTGGCTTTAACAGTATGAAATGACACAAAACAGTTTGTTTCATGTCAAGAAGCCCTAAAAAAATAAAAAGGTTGAAAGGAAAGGAAGGACAGTGGAAGAAATGCATTTAAATCAAGAGGGGAGAAAAACTGCTGCACCCTCACCCTTGTTGTTCAAGATAATGCGCAGTGGAAATTGGAAATTGTCACATCACCACATGGAACAACAGCAGCCAAATCAGGCCCTGGTTAGCACAGGAACCACTTCAAGACAGTGCTGCAAACACACAAAAGCTCACACTGCTACACATGTGCAAAATTCATGAAGACAAATACCCCATCAGCTGTGGGCAGTGCCTGTGCCTGCCTTGCAGCAGTGAGCCAGGATATTCACTTCCCGCCGAGCTCCCTCTCCCAGGCAGGGAAGCAGCCGTGCCAAGCCTCGAGCGACAGCATAATGACATTAATTTTCCAGGCGTGCTGATGACAGCTCTGTGAAGGCTGGAATTTGAGTAATGCAGGTCGCACTGCCATTGTCCTGTCTCGGTGCAGAGGGGTCAGGCTCTGGAGGCTGCTTTATGTGCAAGGAGCACAGCTCAGCCCAAAGCACTCCCTGGAAAAACCTGGTGGAAAGGGAACGAGACACGGCAGAAAACAGGGCGGTTTTGTGGAACTGATGAAAGGTGTCATAGCTGACTAGTAGTGACATGTCCCTAACGCAGGGACAGGACAGTCCTTGTCCCCGCTGCAGCTCACAGTTGATAGTTGTGAGATTGCCTGGCTTACACAGGAATGAATGTTTTGGTGCAGCCCAGGCATGTTTTGCAGCACTGCTCACTGAGCTCCTGACCTTTCCGAGCAACCCCTGTAACAAACTGACCAATAGGTATCTGGCTGATGGACAAAAATAGTCACATATTCTTGCCTATCTCCACTTTTCCCTTATCCCATTCCAAGCTCCATGGACGATTTCTCCCTAATATAGCCTCCCAGTAAGTCGCTGTAGTCTGTCATCGCTTACAAAAAGCACACAAGACACTTTGTTGATCTTTCCCACTCCGAGTTCAAACCCCCCTGGTAACAGCAACACTGTCCAGAGCAATTGCTAATCCTCCCAGTTAAACCTGCAATGCTCAAGGATGGCCGGTTAAGCTGCCTGCCCAACAGGAACGAGAGATTCAGCTCAAAACTCACCCATGATGCAGAACCAGTGAGCCAGGACAGCTCTAAAACACTGCCACTTTATTCCTCTTTTTGCTTTAAGGACCCACCAGTGCACAATATTAGCAACACCTCCAGCTTCCTCCCAGAGCCATAAGTGTCAGAAGGGTTAAGCCCCACAGTATCTCCCCTAAACAACAGTGGAGCAGCACATGTGCAGCTGGTAGAGCAGAGCATGGGTTCCCTCAGCTCAGGACTACCTGGAGTGGCCTGGAAATCAGGGCTGCAGCAGGACAGAGCTGCCTTGGCCATGGCAACATGGAATTTGCTTGGTCATTACAGCTCCTATGGATTCTGGCAGCACAGAGCTACAGCCCAGGAGAGAGATGTGCAAGGGTTTGCTGATTGCCATCTGCTACAGAGGGAGACACTGAAGACTGCTCAGCTACTGCTTCAAATCCTTAGCAGATGCTCTACAAAAGAGAAAACCTCTCCAGCTTGCAGAGAAATGTGCCTGCCTCTCTCTCCAAATCTGGCCCACAGCAGTTACTGACCACATGGCACGGCATGGGACTGGAGGGTTTGAAGTAAACACATCCTTGGCTTTATCATGAGCACTTAGAAGCTACCAGGTGAATCTTCCTGGGCAAGGTAGGGAGTGACTTCAGGAGCTGTATATACAGCAGGCCAAAGCAAGTGCCACAGGAAGGATTTTCACAGTTCTCCATGTATGTTACAAATCATCCTGCCTTGCTGGTAGCTTACATTTGTTACATTTGATCGTTCAGTTGGTTCTTCCTTACCTATCTCTTCCATTGCTGCATAAGCCATTACAAAGCAGTTCCCTGTTCTGCCAGCAAGGTGAGACATGTCCCAGTGACCCTTTCAAAGTGACAATTACCTCCAATTAACATAAAAGCTATGAAACAAGCTTCAAGAAAACACCAGTTGTCTCCACAGTCCTCCTACAGGGATCAAAATCAAAGATTAAGCAGTTTCTTAGGGTCTCTCTGGTAATGTTTTAAGGAGATGAGAATGAATATGGGACCTAAGATCCATCCAGGAAGCAGCTGTGGAAGACAAGCAATGCTCGGCTGGAGAAGAACAAGGAGATGAAAGACCATCTTTTTGAAAAGGAAATAATCTCATGAAACCCAGCATTTGTTGGGACAACCAGTGAAGCCAAAAGCGTTTTCTCCTTTCCATGCTCCCATTCACCACAAACCCCCCTAAGATCTTCCTGCCTGATCTCGGGAAGGTTAGCTCAGGGAAAATGCAAGTGAGCAAGTGCAGATGAAGCTCCTCCTATCCCCACATCACACAAACTCCTTCAAACAAATCTACAAGGTTTGGGTGGTTTCCAGCCCCTGCAAATCAAGAAACAGGGATTAGTTTGCAAACCTGGTCATGAATGGAAGCCTCCAGGGCTCACACAGCTCTAAGTTTAACCCGTGCCCCCATACTCTGCACAAACACACATATCCATGAAAAAGAACATCATCCATATCCCACACTGCCTATTTGTTCACTGCCAGCAAGTAGATTAGAGTTCAATTCACTCTGATTAAAGGATTGCACTGATCTCTGAGCCAATCCTGATTTTTGCCCAACACCACTCAATCATTGTTCACTCACTGGCCCAAGTTGATCCTGGATTTCGTCTGGGCATAAGAACATTCTCCTCCTGTTTTCAGTGCTCCCTGGGATGGGAACACCTGCAGCACTCAGCCATTGGGCATGGACACATCCTTTATGGCATGGACCCACAGGGAAAAGGTCCATCCAAAGGGGACTGGGAACACTGCAAGCACACTTGGTATCTGGGGAGAAATGAACCTGCTGTGTGAAGGTGCTCCCTGNTCCATCCTCCTTGTTCCCTCTCTTCCTTCACTGCTGTTTGCACTCTTGGGCCTAAAATTTGTCCTTGGTGCCCAGCTGGAAAGGAATTGTTTTGTGTCCCTACTCTGTGCAGAGAGCTCACCAATCCTTAATGTGAAGCCCAGGACTACACACTGAACCAGCACAGAATGTGAAAAATATAAAAGCTAAAACTTAAGGCATCACCTGCACACCCACTGCTCATCCCAGCAATCCCCACAGCTGATCCTGCTGGAGCAACTGGCTCTTCCCACCCTTCCTGCCTCCACACACACAGGCCCCAACACTTGCAGCACCCAAGAGAAACTCATAGAAAACAAAGGTGTCACAGCCATACCCTGTCTGCTTCCATGCCAAAATAAGAGAGTCCTCCTCTGCCACTCCTATTAGAGGAAAGGATGTGAACCTGTGAGCTCCTTTCACTCGCAGTGCCAACCAAAATACTCCAGAGGTAATTTAAAAATATCTCCTCGGTGTGTGCAACAGGAGCAGGCTGTGCCTGAGCTGCTGTGTTTCTCTCCTCTCTGCAGTGGCCACCTGGGATGCAACCAGCATGCACTTCCTAAGCTCCAGGGGTGGCATTTGCAGACTGCCACAAAGATGCCTGGGACAGCTCACATCTGAGGCAGCTCCCTCCTGCGTTTGTTCAATGGGACAGGCAGGACACATCCCCAGGCCTCTCCTGCTGCCCAGGCACACTGTGTGGGCAGGGAGTGAAGGTGAAACAAATTCAACAGGATGGGAGAAAATGGCAGCTCAGGATTGACAGAAAGGCCATTGCTTGCAGCTGTGTGAAATCCTGAGCCCCCAAGGAGAGCAGAAAATGGGAAACTCATGCTCGGTTTCCAGAAATTCATATCCACAAAAATAAACCACAAAGTGACTCAGAAGAGCGTGTTTTCATACACAGGAACAGTGTGCATTACCCTGCTGCCAGTAATGGCAGTGACAGAAAGGCACAAGCACCAGGTCTGTATTCCATGGACAACTGTGCAATGTGGAATTGTGCAATCCTGCCTGGCACAACCCTGGCCACCTCACTCCTGCCCTGAAGGAGCAGGTGTCCCCTTGAAAGTGCATTAAACTCCATGTTTGTTGTCAATAATCACCCTTATTTCATACTCCCATATTTCTATTTTATCCACTTGTTCTCTTGTCTTTGTTCACATAATTATATTTTGCTTTTCTTTTTTTCCCCACTAACTCTTAATCCCCCTCACATGTCCCCTCAAGGAACAAGGTGTTAACATGATGTGGTCAAGCATGGTCTTAATCAGAGCAGCCAGATTTCAAAGGGGTGCTACATCTCCCTCTCCCTACAGACCCAGAAGCCAGCTGAGAACACCACAACCTTTTCCTTCAACAGACCCACTGATACTTTTTGCCATGTATAAAAATCACCCAGTGTGGGACCAATGTTTAAGTCTAGAGATGATACAGGCATGTAAACCTGTGCACAGGCCACATTTGGGAAAAAAACCAAAACTGTTTCAACATGGCAAGCACTGCATCCCATGGCCTTTATAGCAGCTTTCTAAAGCCAAATCCTTCCTCAGCTAGTGTTTGTTTTAAGTCCAGGGAAGCAGGAAACAGCCTGTGAAGTTTGCCACAGGTCCCTAACATTTATGTGCACTGTTGCTTTTTTTCCCGCGTTTGTTGTTACTTTTGTAGAGCAGAAATTGTGGGTTGTTTGCTTGTTTGTTTTGGCTGAATCTGTTTAGAATTCCTTGTTGGACAGTATTAGCACAAATAACAGTTTCTGGGAACAATGGCACAAGGAGGGAAGTTTCATCAGGGTGGGTAAAACAATCAGCCTGAAACAGCCTCAAGCATTTTCAACAATGGGCTCGAAGGTCTGAGGAGAGAGGGATGCTTCCAGAAGCTGTCATTTTGGCTTTTGTTCCTTTTCCGTGACCCCGTGAATCCTCTGCAATACCTGTTCTCACACAGCCACGTCCAGTGAGTGCTGCATTAGCACATCTTTCTTGGAGAGGACAGAGAGGGTAGAGATGAAAGGGCCGGTTTGGACCCATTCGTTACAACTGTGTTTTCTAAGGCAGTACATGAAACCTGTCACTGTCTCTCCTGTCATTTCCCTCCCCCTTTGCTGGTTTGGTTTGTTTTTTTTTTTTTCTTTTTTTTTCTGGTTGCATATCATGACCAAGAGGCTGGATCATGATGCACTAAGGAAATATTAATTCCTTTGCTGTTGCATCTAAAAGCTAAGATGACGAATTTCTGTGCCATGCTACATTATACGGGGATAAAGGAACAAAAGGGTGAAGGACAGTGGCTGCATGGTGTCTTAATCAGATGCAGATCAGCCTAAGAGCATCAGACCATCAAATCCCTGCTCTGCAGCAATCGTGCACCTTTAGTCAGGCTCTGAATGGGCTGAGATAGATTCGGGGCTTTATTGAAAGATCATACAGGATGACTGCAAAATCCCATTACTTGTTGATTAAGTATTGATTGCCTCGGTATTAACAAGCCAGCTAATATGAAGTGACCTCTGAGGCCACTGGTTGGAGGAAAAAAAAGACAATTTACTAAAACAGGCAGGCAGATGAATAAGAGGGCTAGATCTGCTCTTGGCTTTTAGCTTCGGTTAAAATGTCACACTCGATAGTGCAGATCAATGCCCACTTTATTTCCTTGCAGCCGTCTTATTACCATCATGAGGCTGCCTCCTTTGATGCTTTTTAATGACCCTCTGAACCGCGTGCTCTGCTTACCCACTGCCTTTGACTAAAAGGAAAGGAAAAGCTTTTTTTTTCCCCTTGCTGGTGATGGAGTGGCTGAGAACATGACATTGTGCCAGTATAAGTGGAGCAATGAGGTTTCTCGGGTCACCGGTGCTGCGACTCTGCTCTTTCACTCGGTTTCTAGCTTTTCTTTCTTTCTTTTCTAGATTTCAAAAAGTCTTGCTCCTTTTCATAACTTCAAAACTGGTGAGATATTAGGAGACCACCTACTGACAACTTCTGTCCAACACTCTTATTTGTGTTTTTAAGTGCAATAAGTTTAGCAGCTCTTGTTACATTAATTCTCTTGAAAAGCACCTCATCCAATTATTTTGAATCTAATTTTTTTTCTTGTTGCCACTTGCAAATCGAATAATTACTTTTGATGGTGAATAAAGAGCACTGAGGGGATACAGTTTGAGTCTCCTGAATCAAAACTGGACCACATTAAGAATCGTGGAAGATCCGAGACTTTCCTCTTCAGCACATGCACAGTCTTTTAATCTAAGCTTATGTATTGAGTCAAACGTAAACTACACATTAAAGACAACAATTCTATATTCAAGATGCTACAGTTCTGTAAAGCATTTACATAAGCATATTTAGTTCTCATTTAAGAGATTAACCTGCAAATAATTTGATGTTTTGAAGAAGCAGACAAATGCCGTGGAGAAGAGAGATGATTCAATACCTACTGAAAGGCATAAAGGCTGTTTGAAACTCCTGGATAAATTAGGGACATGAGGAAGAGAAGGCAAATTAGGAAAACAGCTATTCCAACAGCAAAGATTTTCTTCTCCTTGTGGAAGCCTGTAAAGCTAATGAGCCAAAGTTGAACGGATGTTAATGGAGAAATCTCAGGCAGACATTTGTAGGCTGAAGACTTGGGGAGGGGGAGAGCAGAAAAAAAAAAAAAAAAAAAAAGTATGACTGGAAATACCACCAGGGTGGGCCTCAGTTTTAAATCAATAGCAACAACAGGGGCAACTTCTGCTTTGGAAGTAGCCAGTGGAAAGCAACATGGTTGTGGCATTGCCTGATGACACCAGCCTGACCCAAAATCTCTGAAGAGCTGCCCACCAGTTCCAGCAGAATGTGGTACTGAGAACATAAATAAAAACATCTCTTGTTTCTTTGCAGTAACAAAAGGACACAATTCACGTGCCTCATTGCTTTAATTTCTCTCTCTCCTCCTTGCCACTCTTCCTTTTCTGTGGTTTTGTGGCAGAAACAGGGATGAGAAAAATAATAAGCACCATCAGGAGGCTCTCTGGGGAGCGTGCAGAAGTTTTGGTACTCTGCAAAGCCACGCTCACCCTCAGCTGCTGAATCAGCCACAAATACAGGATCTGGCTTCTTATTCCCTCCTTTCCCTCCTCTCCTCTTCAATGTGACGCTCTTAAAAATCAGAATAATGCAGGTAATCCTTGGAGTGTGAGACCTTGATGGGATGACTTAGATTATTGCTGTATTACTGTTATTTATATAGTGCCATAAAGGTGCACGATGCTTGGCAGAATACAAGCCATCCCTCCTGCACCAAACTGTGCAGAGCCCTGCCTAATGCAGATGGATCATTTCAAACACACACACAGGCAGGCACATCCCTCTCCTGGCTCCTGTGCAACGGGCTCCACGGCTTTGGGAGTTTGCTCTATTTTTATTTTTATTTTTTCCAAATTACTCACAAAAAGTTCCTCTTTAAACTGTAAGCCCAGCTTGAAGGCTGTTGGCCAAATGGAGGCATGTAGGGGCTCAGATCTGGAGCAGAGCCTAACAGGCTTGTCCATAAACGTATGCCTCTCCAGCATCCTGCCTGCTGCAGCTCTAATTATAAATTACCCCTGTAGACACACAGGGGTTCTAGTGAATTAAGCAAAAAATTTAGACTGGCTGATAGGAAAACAAGTTTTTGCACAGCATTCCCAATAAGAAATTATACACTTGTTATGCATTACAGTCTGTGCTCAAAATGCTATTTCAGCATTCTGGGTATTAAAAAAGGAAGCTTATGTGGTCTTGTGGTGAAAGACTGTGAAGGATTATTTAAAGTAAACTGTAGGGAAATATAAAACAAACCCAGTTAATTTATCACAACAGCAAAGATGCATAAATAAGATGTTTATGAACAACAAGGACAGTTTACCTATTATTCCAAAGAATTCATGTTTTCAGGAGCAAAATATTTTCTTTAAAGAAAAACTATGCCAGTTTTTCTCAGGTCAACAATATAAAAATCTGTATGGAAAATCTTAGTTCAATGTACTTTTCACTATTTCTAATTACAATCAGGATCTCTTGGGCCAAGTGACAAGAGAGCACAGCTTTTGAAAACACCTGCATCAGATCAAATACAGAAGAACTTGGTGCCCAGAGAGCTTTAGGAAGATGCAGTGAGAGCAGAAAAAAACAAGAACCTCAGCAACAAGAATCAGCAACATTCACTGTCTCTAACAGAGCTTGTGCAGCTCAGGGCAGATGAAGTCCTGGCTAATTAAAGATAATCTGTATGGATCTTTAAAACAATTTTAACTCATACATCCTGTACTCTGGGCTAAGCTTCCTAAATGCCAAAATCACAAATGATGTCAAACCAAATAATCAAGGCCTCAATACCAGCTTGATAATCCACCACTTGGCTGAATCATGGCTGAAGTGCAAATCCTGAGAGCCCTTAAAGGAGTTTGAACCAATACACAACTGTGGACACCGACTTACATTTTCTACGAGCACACTTTATAGAAGTGCCCAATTCCATCTCTGGCTTATTTGGATTTATGCCAAACTGGTGTTGTTTCTGGTTTCTGAATGGTGTCTGCAGCCTGATATTCCTCCTTCCACATCAGCTGTCCCATAGGTCACCCCTGTGCCCAGCAGGTGTGGCTCTGGTCAAGGCGAGCTGTGCACGCAGCCCTTGTGAGCATTTGCTGAACCCAGGACTAAAGAAAAGCTGCAATAAACTCCTGAGGGTCAGTGGGCAGCACCTGTGTCCAGACAAAGGGCATGAGCAGCACATCAAGGCTGTTCTTCTACCTGCCTGCCATTCATCTCCCTGCCTTTAAACCAATCATTGTTCATTTAATAACACAGGATGTGCTCCTGCCTTAAGAACTTTGGCTTGTTCGCAGTCTGTGACTTCTTTTATTTGGCCTTTGTGATATTCAACAGCACAGCACCCTGAGCTGTTTAGAGTCCACATGTATTTCCACATCCCTGGAAGTGTCCAAGGCCAGGTGAGACAGGGCTTGGAGCAACCTGGGATAGTGGAAGGTGTCCCTGCCCAGGCAGGGGGTGGCACTGGGTGAGCTTTAAGGTCCCTTCCAACCAAGGCTGTTCTCTGATGGTATCACAACACAAGTGAAAAAGGAGGAGATAGGAAGCAGATTTGTCTCTAAAGCTTTATGGCTCCAAGTCAGCAGGCCATTGAGACAAACTGGGGCACCTGATTGCTCTCAAGTTGCTGTCTCAGGCCACATTCACAGTCACACAAATACCACTGTGTTGGTTTGCCATCTCTTTCCAAATGAAAACCTGCTTTCTTAACCACACAGCCCGCGGAGTGACTGGATTTAACTGAAGGGGACATTCAGAAACAGGAAAGCCCAGTCAGCAGAAATGCCCTGCCCACCAAACTGCCCCTGAGCCAGCCAAAATCCTCCCTGGAACAGCTCTGTTCCTTCCTAGTGGAAACTTGGGCTTCCATCCACGTCCTGTGCCGCCCTCCGCGGAGCGGGAACATCCTCTTCGGGTGGTGACACGTTTTTGTAACTCAGGTGGCACCTCCTGCCTGGGTGTGTGCAGACATTCCCACCCACAGCAGCCGGCCCGCAGAGACAGAGAGAATAGAGAGATCACATTTCAGTACAATGGCCGCTTCCTCAGGAATGCCAATTGTAATTTAAAAAACGGTGACAAGTGCTTCTTAGCCTGTGAACTTTCCAGTTGCTGGGCTGAGTGAAATGGGGGCAGTTTTCCTTTAAATTTTGCCAGTAATGATATGGTACACAAAGTGACAGACTACAGGGTTTGGGTAGAATGCTAACATTGTTCTTTTTCCCTTTTAAAGGTCATGTGCAAGAAAACCTCTCTAGTTAAATCTATCCATTTAAAATCACCATTAGGTCACAGAAAGCAGCCTCAACATGCTAAGAGTCTTCAGTGGAAAACACATGCCAGGGTCCAGCTCGTACAGAGCTGCTGGAGGAGGTGATGCTTGGCAAGGTGTGCTCCAGTTCTGCTGCAAAATCCTGGATTTGTTTCTCATAGCTGTTTTTAGCCTCTCAGATGTGACCAGATTTCAGTGCATATCCATTTTTAATAAGAAAGGAAACGAGCAGGTGTTGATGTGTGGAATAGTACTGCAACAATTCCAACTGCATTTGTCTAATGGGGATGATAACAGGTTTCAGCGAGGTATGCACTGAGGTATGACGAAAACAGGACTGAAATCCCCTCCTGAATTGGGATCCTTGGAAGTAGAAATTTAAGTTGCACTTCAATTTGTTACGGCGCGCTGTTGAAAAGTAACAGCATTTAGAGATTACTGAGCAGACGCTAACGCGGTTCAAACAGACAATAGTAATAATCTTGATATTACTTAATAACACGTGTTTTCTCTTCAAAGCCCGCCTGCAGAGCAAGGAGCACACACAAACACCGACAGGGGTTCCCTTGCGATGCAGACGGCACATCCGCCCCGAGAGCAGAGGGCAGGGCGTTCTCTCTCCCAAGGAATATCTGCCCCGTGAGTGAGTCACACTGGATACACGGCTGTTGGGTCTGAGGGAAACTCAGAGCTCTGACACCGGCGCTGATCAAGAAACCATTTGGGCTTTACTTCCCTGTGCCAAACCTTGTAGCAAAAGTAGCTGTTTCACTGCAGAAATGAGTGAAAACCCCCACCATTACGTCCAAGTGCCCTGCCACCAGCGGAAAACAGACCACAATTGATCAATCACTGCTCTCTGTCTCCAGCTTACTTCAGCCTCGTACAAGATGCGAGAGCTCGTGAGAGGAGTTGGCTTAGAAACAGATCCTCTTATCCAAGGAGTTAAAAAACCCCAAAGCATTCACTGGATCCTTGGGAACAGAAGTTCCATGCTGGAACAACTGCTTTGCATTTCCAAATGAAATAATATTAAATACTGTGGTGTAGCATTGCTGGGTTAGCTGGTACTGATTTTATTTATGCTAAGCAGCCATTTACTTTGGAAGTAGCCAAATTTTTTCCAAGAGCTCTGGTGATGTGTGGATGTCCCACAATAAAAAGCACATTTTCTACTAAGGATCAAAATTCATAACAATTTATACTCAATAGTTTTTAATTAAATGCCACATTAATGCTGCCTGCATTGCTTTTTCATCACGGACTCAACTT
Organism: Phainopepla nitens; assembly: GCA_013400175.1. Classification (NCBI taxonomy): domain Eukaryota; kingdom Metazoa; phylum Chordata; class Aves; order Passeriformes; family Bombycillidae; genus Phainopepla; species Phainopepla nitens. The sequence continues at coordinate 797,511 of VXBQ01009087.1, read as the reverse complement.
CCAAAGGAGCTCACAGACACATTTTCAAGGGCTCAGTATTCTCTAGGTTTTAGAAAGTTCCTGGCTCCCATCTCAGCACCCAAAAAAGCATGAGTGTTTCAGAGATGAGCTCTGCTAATAAACCTGTCCTATACATCTGAAATAACAAGCACACACATCACTCTATAGATTCCAAACATCTTTTAACACAGCCTCCTGGTGGTGTACTGGGATGACTGTGCTTTTCACCACCACAATATTTGAAAAGCTCAACTATTTCCTTGGACTCGTAGGCTTGCAAAAACAATCCTGTCAAAAAAAGCTCTTCACCTTCAATTGCTGATTATTAAAACTTTAAAAGAAACACATCCCACAGAAAACAATTAACAACATCTGAAGATTCCTCTGCCTGCCTAGATGTCTTAATCCAGAAATTAATTATAAATTAAATCTATCACATATATGCAAAAAATACACATGCAGCTGCCCAACAATCTGAGATAATGCAAACATGAAGGAAAAGACTTCTGTAAAGACAACTGTGTGAAAAGTAAAGAAATTACCTTCAAATGATTATCCCTGGAATCTGACAAACTGTACACACACCTTACTTTAGCTTAAATTTGCCCTGCCAATCAGGCTGTTAAATTACATAACAATTTGATGCCTCTTAACAAAAGATGGCAGCCCGGGCTTTAGCTTCCATTGTGGCAGTCACAAGAAATTGTTGTCTATTTCCTGCCTACAGTATTTTTTATTTTTTCCTTAATTTTACATTTTTATCTCAGATATATTACTTCTCTTTTTTCTTTTTTTTTTTTTTTTTGAGACACTCCATATTCTCTACACGGTATTACTCACTTTGTTGTGACCACACACGCAGAGAAAAAGAAATAAGTAATTCTTTCAGCTCGTTCAGGGATCCAGACGAACATAATCTGTGTTGTGTTCACTTTGTTATCCTTTATGTAAGAGGTGACACCAAACCAGCAGAGCCAAGGCAGAATCTCGAGATACATATGCTGCCTTTCTGCCTTACACACACTCCCAAATACGTGACACTTGTTAAGTGGCAGCCACGTAGCACGAGCATCTCATACATTTTATCTTGGTGTGTTTATGCTGATTATTAAATACGAGATGTTCAAGAGTTCCCTGAGCAAGGCAGAGGAAATGGCTTTACTTTGATTTGCGTGGTGAAAACGCAGATGAGCCAACACTCCATGAAGAGCAGCACTGGCAGGAACGAAGGGAGCTGCCAGGCTGGAGAGATGGACAGCAGCACGTTGTTCTGCTGCCTGCCAGGTCCTGTGGGGGCAGAGCACAGACCCCACTGCAGCACTGCTGGGCTTTCTTTGCTTGCATCATACAGAGACCACAATAATTGGAGGGGTTGTGGCTATCAGTTTGTATGTTAAAAATGATGATGCTTCCACTTACCTATTTTCCTTGATGGCTTTTGGCAATTATCAATATTTCTAGTTTTTTTCCTGCCTGCTCCAAGACACAGTGAGTAGGTAGAGAGCTCACTGCAGCGTGCCTGGAGGCTGCAGGTCATAGATTTGAGTGACCACAGGTGAGGGACAGGGACAGCCTGAGTGCCAGACAGGCTCTCATTGACAGTGCACCCACAGGCAGGGAATGTGGTTAGTGCACAGCTCAGGATGCCAGAACCCCTCCATGGCAGGCTACTCCGAGGGAAAATGTTCCTCACTGGGTTCTGCCTCTGCACATGACTCACTTTTGGTTCCCAGCACCATTAAATACAGAGAGGAGAGAGGAAAAAGGCATTCCAGCCTGCACCCTCACATGGTCAGAGCAGAGCAACCTCAACTTCCACCAAACTATCAACAAACCTTGGTTTTCAATTGCCTAGACTATTCTTGTGTGTGTGTGGCCCTGATTCTCCTCCTTTCTTCCTGTTAAGGAACTTCCAGTGAGAAAACAACCTTCCCTTTGGCCTCTGCCAGCCTCCCCAAACCTGCTGCTGCCCTGGGAACTGTCCCCACACGGCACATTTGTGTGGGGAAGGGCTGCCCCCTTGAGTATGTGCTCCAGTGCACCCAGTGTGGCACCAGAATGAGCGTGGAGGGTCTGCAGGCACCTGAGAGAATCACAGAATATCCTGAGCTGGGAGGGACCCACAAGGATCATCAAGTCCAGCTCTCAAGCAAATAGCCCACACTGGGCCTGAACGTGCAACCCCGGCGTTAGGAGAACATGCTCTAACCACCTGAGCTAATCAGAAAAAAGAAACATCAAAGCCAGAGATTCCCTTCCTCTCATTGCCAGCAGGAGGAGTGGATTTCATTACCTGGGCAAACCCCTGGAGCTCCAGTACCACCAGGTGTACAGGGAATGTGCCTCAGAGGACAAGTGGCCCACGCTGCCTTTGGTGATTTTTCCCTCTATTAGGGGTAGGAAATAGGAGTTGTGTTGATTTTTTACAGATCCTCATTCTGCACTGAGCTTGTGTCTGACTATAAGGCCAGATCTCTCTGGCTTATGTGCTTGGCAATCAAAATTCTCAGGATTGAAGCCACTGAATGCATGTTCAACAGCAACACACCTAAACACACCTAAACCAAATTCACTTCATTTACGGTCCTCAAAGTGCATGCCAGGGAAAACCCTCTCATCATAAGGGACACGGCGAGATATTACACTCTTCAACCTAATTTTACTCCATACTTGTGCAGAAAACAATAGAAAGATCTTGTCTTGTTATCCTTGAAGCTGGTGGGATTGGTAATTTCCTTCTGAGGGACACCTGCACAGCAGGAGCCTTACAGGATTGGGTCTGAGATTTTGCCATTAGCAAAATACTTGTGCAACAGCAGGTGACGGGATCCTCACCGTTTCTGAGCAATCCAAAGTGTGAATTAAGACCAAGCAGAGCCACTAAATCCTCACAACATTGCCTTCCACAGACCTGGAGACTCCAGTGCCCAGGAGAATGATGAGGTTGAAGGGGGAAATGTCCAAATATGAGCCACCTGCAGGCTCTGAGAGGTTCAGATTTATAAGGAGGAAGGGAGTTTTCTGTATGGGTGACTCCTCAATTTCTGCTTCTTTACAATAAGCAGGCCCATCTCCTTGGTTCAAGCATCATTCTGGATACATAATCTTGGGAAAAGGAAGGATTTTATCTTCCCCTGCCTGAGCAGTCTCTCCCAGAGCCTGGTTCAGCTGGACTCGACTGTCAGCCAGGGAACAACCTGGTTCCTGTTCCAGTGCCCAGCCTCCCTCCAGGTCCCCTGGCCATTTCTCTTTACTTGTCCAACTTCATATTGGCAGAAGACAGTATGGTTGGAGAAGACTGTTTTGGGAAGGAGAAGATAAATAGCCTAAAAAGAAGATGAGATTTTCCATTCGCTCTGAGGTAGAAGGAGGGCAGGGAAGGGGTGAAATAAGAGGAAAAAGACAGGTAGAGCTGGAGGAGAAAAATGAGATTCTGCCTGGTGTTTCATTAAACAAAATAAAACAAAAAAAAGCAATTGGTTTGGAAAAAAGAGAACAATTTAATTTTGTAGGCAAAAGGCTCCTGGCTTCACTTCCTAGTGGAACAATTTGGTTTTATGAGAGGAGACTTTCCAAGCCAACCGTGACTGTACATATGGCACAGCTTGATACCTGCTCTCTGTATCCTGATGGCTCAGCTACTGAATTTGTCACATTCTTTTGCTACTCTGACTTTTTCAAGAGCTGCTGTAGTGCTTCCTGCTCTTAGGAGTTATTTACAGCAAATTTATGAGTCTGCAGAACTATCTGCCAAAAAGTAAAAGGGGAAAAAAAATCAAGTAAGCTATTAACTGCAAATTATTTGTCAAGCTCTTCTTGCCAACTCTTCCAGACACAGAGCAACATTGTACCATACCAAAACGTATTGTCCAGGAGTGCCCTTTCAAATGCCTGTGAATGCTACAAGAGCAATCTGAGGTGCAGGAGCATGGACAAACATCACAGCAAAATGGGAGAGCAGCAGCTGCAGCCAGGACCAAGATTCACCAGTAACATCCAATGAAACAACCTCCTCAACACCCCCAGCTGCCACCAGTTTCCCACTGGGATGCTATGCTTTAGCACTAGAAAACAGCCCAGAGGGGAGAGCAGCTCCAGAGGCACTCTCAGCACTCATTTCATCCCTCCACAGGTCTTTTCCCAGGGTTCTTCCTTGCAGGCCCTGTGCCTGCATGCTGTGGCACACAGAGCTCTGTTTATCTGCAGCTCTTCCCACCCCAGCAGACCCCCGTGAGCCAGGGGCTCGCAGGGCATTTGACTGCACCAATAACATTTGTGCCTTTGTGCACTTACCCTACAGAAACACTCCAGACAAGATATTTTTCTTGTCTTCCTGCATGATGAACAGCCACACCAGAAAGGACTTCTGCTGGGATGAGCCAATGAAACCTTTTTTTTTTATTATTATTTTACATTTCCAGTGTCCACACGATTGGAATAAACTGTAAATTAGATGTTACAGCACTGTAGTTTGGGTAGAAGTGATGTTTTAGAAATGTAGCTTTAGTTTGTTATAACATAATAGCAGCTTTGCTTTGCTGTGACAGTGGCAATAAATAAAGTTCCCACAATGTATAATGCTGTAACCAACCAAAACTAGTCTAACAAACAACAAATCAAGGGGAGCAATACCCACCCAGTGCTTTACCTACAGAAATATTGATGATCTGCTCTTAAACTTCCCAGGTTAGGGAGTATCCACTTTTCAAGGGATCAGATGGTGGTGATCTGTTCCCACTGCTCCCTGAGGTGAATGCCAAAACAGGGTTCTTGCCATTTTCATGCACTGGTAATAATTGCAAACTAGAGATATTTTCTTTTTCTCTCTCTAAGTGAGTAAAGATTTCTGGCAGCTCCAACAGCCTCGTTACTATTGCACGTTAGTCACAGTTTATTCACATCAGAAGACCAGTGGAAGGTTGAGACAGGCAGGGGACTAAAGATGGATCTATTCTATAGTTATAAAAGGATTTCCATTTGTTAACAGCTCTGCCTATGAAGTATGCAATGACATTTTCCTACTGTGCTATTTTCATGCCTCCTGAGATGCCAGGTTATAATGCAAAACATCTGAATCATTAAATTTATACAGTTATTTAATAACCCATGTAAAATACATGGCAATGTTGCTTCTTTTAAAACATATGCGCCTCATAAGAAAACAATTTCCTGCACTATGTGGTGTAGTCAGATTTCAGTAGTTTCTGTTGGGCAGAAAGGGTTCAAACTTCCATCTTCTGTGCACCCAGGAGCCATGAGACCCAATATCACCAAACTGCTGCTGGCAGACCCTTTTGGAGGAAACCTACTCCCCTTCAGAGATGATTAGCCCAAAATACAATATGTATTATATATAAGCATGTAGTGATGTAAATATATAGCCAAAATAATCGTAGCTAGTAGGTAGTAACAGTGCAGAGGTGAAACACAAGCCTTGTCTAACCAAACATCAAACACATCCTTCACCTTAACCGTGAGTGATTTTTCATAGCCACAGCAGAACATGTTCTCATGAACTTCTTAAGACTCACCTGGAGTCTAAAATGGAATTTGGCTTTCTGGGAATTGGCTAAAATTCTGGTTTTGATAGTTCCTTCCTAGCTCCCATACTTGGAGATAAGCTCACTCTGTTTCAGGATAGATGTTCCTTTAATAAAAGTGCTCAAAAGACCCCATGACAGACAACTGCTAGTATGGAACATAATGAGAGGAAAATTGCTGGCACAGCCAGGATTCAGCAGAGAGAGGGTCAATTCTGTTTATAGACTTGCTGGAGTTTTTTGGTTGGTTAAAAAGCTGACAGACTGCATTACAGCTAACATTCCCATATTGATTATACCATTTCTGAGCCTGCCCTCATTGTGACAGAAGCCACATAATTAGTTTTTTCCTTGTTAAATGTTTGTAAATCATCCGTACTTTTATGGGTTACGTAACCTGGCTGAGAGCTTCCAATAATCTTCCTGTAACTTGTTCCAATGTGGGGAGAAGCTGTAGGGCCTGGTTTGTGCCCTCCCCTGAGGGTGGGGCAGCAGGAGGGAGGAACCTCTGCAGGTTCTGCAGGCAGCCGAGGGTGAGTGACAAAGTTTGTGAGAGCTGCTAGGGATGAGCCTCAGCGAGGGTGATGGATTTATGATGTAAATCAGGGCCTTAATTCAGCAGGCACTTAAACACATGTTTGAGTCTCATTGACTTCGTGGAATCAAGTGAGTGTTTAAATGCTTTCCTGAACACTGGATAACTGTACAAGGGAACAAAGAGGGGAAGGGTAAAAGGATAACATAACGAAATTATAGCTTTTAGGGTGGAATGGTGGAACCTGGTTTAGAGTTATTGTAGTGAAGATAAATTGTAGGGAAGCTAAATAAAAAAAAAAAAGAAAATTTCACAGTACAACTTAAGAGACTGGGTTATATGAAATTGTTTGAGAAATCTTTTCATCTCTTTTGTTGAGTAAACAAATTGAATTAGAATCACAGCAAATAAAGGCAGAAGAGTTACATGTGATATTTCCTTGCTTTTTAAGATTCCTGCTCCCTTTGCATTGTATAGACACAACAACAAGAGCCTAGGTTCTTCTGTGCACCATTACTAGCATAAATCAGATTGAAATGATGATGCACGTTGGATGAAGCCCAACACAGGCCGAGTTCCTTTCAGGTAACCATTCAGGAGTGAGTTCTTCAGGACTTTCTCACTGTGGCAGGGTCAGAAATACCTCATTACTTGAGTGGGCCTCTCCCTCAAGCAGGAGGTGCTGAAGCATGTGAAGATAGAGAGAAAAAAACCAACACTCCCAAATGGCAAAAAAGATGAGTTTAGCAGAGATTCTCCTGATGGGAAATCCTCACTACCCCCAGAACAACTCCTCTCTCCCAAGTACCAATGGGGAAACAAATCTTCCAGTCCACAAAGAACACCCAGATGTTGTTTGTTTTTCCTTTGACACACTTTTATTTCTCATCCTTCTTTTTTTTTTTTTTTCCTATGAAAGACCATGTAAACAAACCTATAGCATCAAGAGCAGTTTCCTGATGGCCCTGAAGCAGATATAAGAACCTGTGGAATTCTACAGCGGCCAGGATCCAAAATGAATTCTGGATCAGTTTTACTTTGGCAATCACTTCTGTGATTGGCAACATCAGCGTTTTAAATCAAAGCTTCAATTTGGGGTTCAAAATCCAATTTTAGCAAAATCCCAAATGCAAACAGGCAATGGCTCCTGCCTTGGGGGAAAAAGAAATCAAAGCGAAATCTCACATCCAAATGCCTTCAAAGCTTCAGAATAACAGACTAACACCAAAAAACAGACCAGGCTGCTGCTGAAGTCTTTAATGGCTGTCATCCATGCCCAGTGCCACCAGCTCAAGTGCCTTTGAGCACCACTTGCTCCAGAAGTGGTTTTCCAAACACTGTCTCTGCCCTGTTCCACACAGGACAATATTCAGATACTTGCTTCCATCAGAAAACAAAGGACACAATTATAGTTTTCACAATTGAAAAGATAATCACATTGCCAATGGTATAGATTAGTCCATGGTTTTCCTCCAATATTGACTTGATGTTCAGTGCAGGAAGTGATTGATACAGTTTGGAAGAATCAAAAGAATTTTTTCCCATTTCTGCCATTTATTCTATAGGAGATGCTGGAGCCTGTTCAATAAGTGTAATAAGCATAAACTGTGGCACTTACAATACTATTCACTAGATTAATACAGAGCAATATTTATTTTAAATGCCACTTAGAAATAAATGGCTGAATCTCTTTCAAACTCAATGGATTTAGACCGAATCAATCCAAACCTTGAAATCAAATTCAGAGACTAAAATCGATATTCTCCCTGCTAATTTTGTATGCACACACCCCCCTTGGAAAGCACTTCAGAAGAACAAGAAAGTAAAGCCACATCTCTGGGATGTCCAATCTCTTACTGAACGGATTTTCTTTTCCTTTCTCTTTCCTTTTTAAACCATTTCTCCAGACTTGTGGCACAGACAATTCTCTCAGACAGTATTTTTCAGGTTTATTCTCTTTAGGTGATTTGACATCTGTACTGTTCGGTACTGACTAATTTCCAAGTCCTGGGAGACAATTTCTTAGCAGTTGCAATTCATCAAAACCCTAATGAATTTTGATGGAATTCTTGGGGCCTGTTTTTCTGTCCTCTCTGTGGAGGGACTGCACAACACATCCTATGTATTTAAACCACATTAAGAGACTAAATGTATTTAATCAATATTGCTCAAAAGAAACCTGAAGAACCACATGCTAAACCCCAACAAAACCACCCTCAGTGCTGTCACCAGTGCAATGATCTAGAAGCACAGCTGAGGGAGGCTGACTCCATGTGCCAAGGAATAACCAAAAGGGATGGAGAGCTGAGTGTGAACAAGGAGTCAGGAAAAAGTCCAAGAGAACGATGATCTACAAACACAGAAGGGCTCACTGTGGAATGAGATGTGAAGGATGGAGGCAGAGAAGGCTTTACTGAGTGTTCCAGGAAAAGTATTGGTTCAGGTACCTTGTCACGTTCAAAATAACTTGAATATCTTTAGATATTTGGAAGGAAAATGGAAAAACGAGGCACTGTACCAGCTGCTTCTTGGTTCAAAAACAACGATCAGGTTTTATTTAGATTCTCAGTCTACTTAAGCTGGTTCTCGGGGGAGTTGCTGTGGGGACTTGAGCTCCGTGATTTGGGAAAACTTATGGGGAAAGAAGGAATAAAAAGGTAGTTCATAGAAGCCAGATGGGGAGGCCAAGAATCTGGCAAATATCCCTTTCCCACATTTCTTCTAGAACTCAAAATAAATCTGAATCTCTCTGACATTTGAAAAGAAGTCTGGCTATTTCTTCCCACATTATGTTTTTCTTTTTGCTCGCTTTTGCACAAGGTCTTACGGGAAGCAGAGCCTGGTGCCAAAGTAATGCAAGGAAGCAAGCTGTGCTGATAATCTCAGACTGGCCCCCTTTTCTCAGGAGACATCCAGCCCAATTCCATCTACACAGGCAATTCGGAGGGCAAGGCTCACTGGTGTGCTCTGGCAATGTGAGGCACCACAAACCTCGCTGAGCCGGGCAGCAAAAGGGGATTTGCAGCTGCTTTTTATCACCAGAGCGAGGCAAAGCTGCCAGAGCAAACCAGGGAATCTGGCTCCTGCAGTTTGGAGAGACTTGGCATCAGTTTGTGAACTTTCCAAATCAGGCCTCCAAATCTTCTGAGGTTCACTTATCGCTGTGAAACAACCCAAATCTCTGTGGAAGAGATTTGCCATAGGACACGGGGCTGTGCCCAGCTTCAGAAGCCATAGGAATTTTGATCCCGTGGTGGTTTCACTCTACCAAAGCACCTTGCCTTAAAAGAAGTTGTTGTTCAAAGTGCCAATGTATTTTGGACCACGCAAGTGTGACAAAATAAAAACAAGTAGTAACTTCTGGTACTCAATAGACAGATTTTTCCTGTATCTGAGAGAACTCACAAAATTCAGGGCATTTCACTACCAGTGAATCTCTGGTGAGGGAGTAGTAAAAATGCCTGCCTCACTGACTGTCAGGGGATATCAAATTTGCTCACTTCTGACTCAGTAATTACCCACCAAAAATGTAGATCAAGTGGTCATCACCCAAATTAGTACCTGCCAAAGATTACTTTTGGAATGGCTGTCAGCTAAGAAACAGGAAATGAGTTGCAAAATATTATTAAAACTCGAAAATAACAGCTTTAAGGTATGAGGCACCACTCAAGCACACAATGGAGCGAGGGCAGAAAGCAGAGCCCATGCAGGGAAGGGAGCAGGGAGAGGGGCTGAGGGCCAGGGCTCGGGAACAACGGCAGCGATGAAAACCGACACACGCTCACCCGGCATGTTAATCTTGGAATTCCTGCTGAGAAAACCAAAACTAAAGAGCAGGTCCTCCCTAGGACTTGGGAGAGAGGCATTCCAGCCACTGCTCTGCCTGCCACGAGCCTTTTCAGAGAGCAGCCAAAGCCTCTCCCTGCCCCAATTCCCCATCCACAAACTGAAGTGCCTGTGTTGGGCAGAGGAGTTGTAAGAGAATTAATTTCAATAACTGGAACAAACTACAGCCCATTGACGGTAGGGTAAGTGCTATGGTAAATGACAAAACCAAACGCAGGCCATTAACACCCTGTGAGAAGAACAAAGCAGGGTCTGACCATGGTTTTCCATGTTCCAGCAACATTCAGATCTGGGCCTGAGGTGGTGGTGATGATGACAGTAATCACCAGATGATGCGCCTTGCAGCACCAAACACTTGGCAGTTCGCTGCAGGCAGCACCACGGGCTTGTCACCTGCCTCTCGTGAAAGGCAGCCACCAAGTGGCTGAAAGGGAACTCAGATACAGTTCTGGGAGCAGGACTGGCTTTTCCTTTTGCTCCTGGAACCTCAGTGCAAACCATCAGTCTTACTGCAAGGAGCCTCATGCCATATATCCACTTACCCTGGCCGGCCGGCAGCTCTGTTCGGAAAGCTTTAAACTGGGAAAGGCGAGGGGAAAAAGTCTCTTTTCAGTGAGCTGAATAAATCCATCTCTCTCTCCTCTCTTTTTATTTTGGGGGGGGATATGAATAAGGCTGCCAAACCTGCCAGTACCTGCACCTCTATTTCCTAATCCAGTCCACTCCTCTGCACCACAACTGACACATCTGCAGCCTTAACAGACCTGTGAGGGTTGTGTTAGACCTCCAGTGCTGGGTACCACTGGACATCCGAGGTCAGACTTAGGCATTTGCTCCCACACCCTGTGGGAGGGCTCTCAGCAGAACACTTGGTAGCAAGGCTTTGAAAATAAATCTGTCTGTTAAACAAAGACAGCCAGAGACAGAAACAAAAGGGTAGAAATAAATTGTTGATTGCTAGCTTGCTAAAAAGCTCACCATGAAGTGCTTCAGCAGTCAGTATTAGGACTGGGGATGTTTAATATATTCATTAGCGTTCTGGAAAAGAGAGGGGAAGGTGACAAAATTTGCACAGGGCGCAAAAATATTTAGGTTACTTGTGATTACAAAAGATTAGAAAAGCTAGACAGATGCGCAGCATGAAGACAGATGAAATCCACTGTTCATAAATGCAAGGTAATGCATATTTGAATGAATAATTTTCAAAACTCATGGACAAGGCTAGGTTGTAAATTAACCAACCACTTGGGAAAAAGAGAGGGAGGAGAAAACATGTGCCACTCTGGACAACTCGACGAGAAAGCTGAAGAATTTGGAGCAGCAGTCAAAAAAAGTCAATATGTTGTTGGGCTGCATAAAGAACAGGGTAGGAATTAATACTAAATTACCACATCACTGAGTAACTGGACAGCGTAACTGAAATGCTGTACCAAGCTGCAATCAACTCACCCAGAAAAACCATAAAGCTGAAATAGGAAGGGGCAACAAAAATGATTAGTGGCAGAAGAAAGGACTGTGAAGATTGGGGCTGCTTAGTTTATAGAAGACAAATAAAAAGGGGACATGAGAGAGTTAATGAAAGTTACAGAGAAGATCAATTTCCTGGTCCTAGAGTCCTCTCCTCCTAATGCAACAACACTGAAAAACAGCATCTTTAAAAACCAATAAGGGAAATATTATTTTACACAGTTCATAATTAACCTATGGAACTGATTGCCACAAGATATCCTTCTGGCTAAGGACTTAATACGATATAAAATAGTTTAATTTAGACGCTTATGTGAATAATGAGGACATCCCAGCTAGGATTAAGATAAATATCTTAGAAAGGCTGAAACCCCTAATGCTTTGTGACAGAAATGAACCATGGGCTGATGGAGGTTGGAGAGAAACATCCTCTTTGGGCAATAAAAAATGTCTGTGTCTTCCCTTGAGCAATTTGGTACTGAGTATTCCCAAAAGCTGCATTTGGGGCTGGATACACTGACAGTCCACTCTCACCAGGTACAGCTACAGCAACATCCCTTTGTGCTGACCTGAAGCTGGCACCTCCACTGTCCTCACCGAGGCCAGGATTTCAGACTTGGATTTTGGGAACAGCGCTGTTTGCCGTGGTGGCAAGGGGAGGAGAATCTTGGATACAACACTGAGAGACTTAGAGCAAAAGAGCACCAAATGTAGCAGGCATTTGAGAGTGAGGAAAACGGTGTTTTCTACTTTATGTCACCAAACCTGTTCAGGTTTTCTAATTTGTTTACCATGCTCGTTTTGTTTTGTACGTGAGAGCATCCTGTTAACACAAAAGTACAAATAAAGCTCTATAATCAGCTATGGTGTCAGAATCCAAACAGATTTCAATGCATCCATCCCAATGTCCGTGAGCAAAAAGGAGAAGGAAAAAGTTTAAAAATTATAAAGGAGAAAAGCTATTGCCACCTAAATCCCTCTGAATGGAGCCTGATCTCTTAGGTACATTTGCAAAATGAGATCTGGAGCTTTGTAGCAGCTTTCTGTAGAAATTACTTTGTTCAAAATATGGCCCACCCAAGTCCAAACAGGTTTTTTTTTCCCCCTTATAGCTACCAGTTAAGGCAGTGTCTGCAGTACAGACCTAAATCTGATTCAATGATTAATATGTAAACAGAATTTGACTTGCTCTTCTTTTGTGCTCATCGCCAAGATACAATCTGGCACAACAGTTTTGTTTGATAGACAGCCCTGGCCTATGCTTGTCAACTAGCCAATATAAAATAACATTATTACTGTATAATCTTGAATTAGGCTGTAAAATATTTCAATTGTGTGACACACATGATGAGAAGATTTTAGAGTTCTCACATGTTTACATAATTAGCACTGCATATTTGTTAAATTAAGGTATCACTATCACCTTTATTACCATATCCCTTCTCCTCCACTGCAGTGTCTGTGTCTTGTGTAACCTCACATGTCTTAACTTTTCAAAGGCAACAGAAAAAGGAGCCTGCATCTCTGTGAGGATTCTCCTGCTTCTGTGCAATTCTAATAAAAGGTATCAGAATACCCACCCTTTCTCACAGTGCTTCAAAAAAATAGCTGCTGAGGTGCAACTCAAGTAAGGAAAAGAAAGCACAAGAGGGAAATGGCCTCAAAGACCTGACTTCAGGTGTATTTAATCCTTCCACTACTGGTTTAAAAGTATTAAGTAGCCATAGGCTATCCCTGGGTAGAAAGACAGTTCAGTGACATCCCTTTTGTAAATATGTAGCTGCTCAGCCTCCTCCTAAACTCCACATTGAAGTCTGCTGCTTTTTCAGATTAATTCAGTTTGAATACTGCTGACTGTCTGTCACTACAGTCATATGTCACTGGTAGCAGCTCAGAAAGCCTAACCCCCTTCTCTAATGTCATTGCACACAATTCATTTTTAAATGTGGTGTAATAGTTTAGGAATACCAGTAAAACAGTGGGGGGAAAGGCATTTTCAATTTAAGGGGTGTGTAAGGCCGTTTACAACGCTGTATTAGATGAGCCAAGCATGTTTCCTTGAGAGGGGCACATATGGTACAGGTGAGACTTGCAAAAATATAGTTCCAATAATTACCCAGATCGTTAATAAGAAAGTGGTAGTTTCAAACCATGTGGCACAAAACTACCATAATGTTATTTAATTGGGGGGGGGGTCTTTCTTAAAGAGTTAGGTACTGCCTAGAACAAAACCATCTAAATCCACACCAGAATAACCACAGCCACAAAACCAGGCTTAGATTGTGTTTATCCCACCAGGTTTGGCTCAGGATACTCAGACTCTGGCCATGAGGTGCAGAGAAGGTCACAGAGGTTGGGCTGTGGGGCTCTGACCAGGACCTGCTTCTACAGAGACACCCTTGGCCCCCCATTTACACTCTAAAAATATTCGAGACATGGACACAAAATGAAATCTGGATGTGTTCTGCCCCCAGCTGTGCTCACCATCTCCCCCCTTCAGCTTCACTCATGTCAAGGAGGTGGCGAAATAAATGGCAGAATGAGGCCCTGGCAGACAGGCTGCCCTCACAAAACAGAACAAACACGCAGCACGAGCAGTAACCCCACCAAACAGCTTCTTAAATGTGGGCTGATCTTTCCCAAAACTTCAGCTTTCTGATTTAATTCCAAGTGCAATAATAAACACACTCCTCTGTTTACAGCTCCATAAATAGTGCCTTGTGTTTTCTGAAACAATGCAGCTCTGGGCTGTCTCTGTGATCGTTTATTTTATATCATCCTTAAGTTGCCATTTATTTACATTTCTGGAAACAGCTACCCCATGAAACAAATGGCCTGTTTTGTTAAGTCATGGTCAAGGATGTTTCCTTCAACTTATCACATCTAGAAATGCCACAGACAGAAATGCTTTCAGGCTATTTGCTAAGAAAACTAACATAAGCTCCTTATCAGAAAATATTACATTTCCCTGAAAGGTGAACTCTTCTGTCAGTTTTTCAGGCCATGTGAAATTCCTTCTCTGCTCTGACAGGTCACTGAACAGAAGCTGATGGCACACAGTGGTCGCCCAGGATGCTGGGCAGAGCCCTCAGCCACACATGGCTGCAGGTAGTGGCACAGAGGCAGGGAGCCCCTCCCTGACACTTCCAGCCCGGGGGGCAGATTCTGAGCTGGGGGCGTCTGTGGTTTGCTCGGGGTTGGTTCAGGACTTTCCCCCTCCCTTTCACTCTTCCTCTTAGGATGGCTCCAGAAGCAAGGCAGATGCAGTGCTGTGTGTGCCAGCCTCTTCTGTTCACCTCCCAGAAGTGGCAGCCAGAACCGCCTCCTGCGAGGCCTCACGAATCCCCATCTCTTCAAACTCACAACAAGAAACCAGGAGCTACATCTCTGTTTCTGGGTTTTAGAGTGTCCTCTGACTTCTCATCCTACTAAACACAAAATATTGGCAGTTGCAGACTGACAATTCTAAATTTAAGGGGTGACTCGAGTTCAGGCAGGGTAGTTGCTTTCCTCAACCAAAGCAGCTGATTTCCAGGTTGTTCATGTTCCTAAGAGCTGAGGAACCAAGATCAACACTGTACATGCTTTGCTTTATACATATTTACATTAAGCTTATGAATCTTCAGTGTCCATCATGAAGGTGAAAGCTCCAGCTGGCAAACTACTCTGATTTTGTGGTGTTTTAGAAACTGCAGCAGAGGAAGCTGCCCCACCAAATCCCGATGCACTGGCACACAACAGCCGTGTGACAACACACAACATACAGGCACAACTGATTTAAGCAGGTTTCTCTCAGGTGCTGGCAGAGATCTGCCAGATGCAAAGTTCAAAATACAGACACACCATGGACATTACCAGACAAGGAGAAATCCAAAGGAACAACTGGGGAGACACACTTTTTTTTTTCCCCAGAGAAACTCTGGGTTTTAATCTTTTCAATTTGATTTTGTTTCCCTGTCTATTCAAGTTCAAAACTCATTTGTTCTCTTTTCAGAAGAGTATTTTCACTGTGTGATGGTGAGGGGCAGTAGTAGATAAAGTTTGAAATAAAACTTCAGTAGCTGCCATCCTTGGGTTCGTTTGTGACTCTCCCCATCGTGCCCTTTCTGCCAGGTGTTATCCACACACCGTTTGGGATTTACTGCTGGAGAGAAGCAGCACGACTGGGTGTCCTTACACTCCCTCCTCTCTGCGTTATCCCCGGCTGATCTTATCTACTTATTACAATTTATAAAGACATAGATGGCCTTGTGCTCCAGCCCCACTCCAGAAGGAGTGCCCATTAAAGCACCCATCATTCTCCCAGCAGCCTCCTCCTCCTCGGCAGACGGAGGAGAGGCAGCCCTGTGACAGGAACTGTCATGGAGCTGGTGGATTCCAGGCTGACAACTTCCAAAACCACCGACAACTCATGTTTAAATAAGCCCCTCATTTTCCTTGCTGGGGCTCAGCAGTATCAGAGAGACCTTGTCTAGGTCACAGACAACAGGAGAGAGGCAATTTTGCAGTTTTGTTAAAATTTTCCTTCTTTTATCACCCATCCCTATTTCAGGAGAGCAACAGACATTCTCTGTTACCAGTGTAAGTGTCCACTGCAAAATGGGAATTATAGAGGCTAGTGTTTATAGCAGCACTGCTATTTGATGCCAAAAATAAGTCTGATGTTTCTATTCAGGAATAGGAAATAACACTCTGAACAGGCAAGTCACTCCCCAATGGACTTTCTTTGAATTTTCTCCAAAGGCTATTTCCTTTTCCTAAATGTGGGAAATACTTCCTGTCTGTGAAGCAGCACAACTCAAATGCTGAGCAGAAAATTAATAAAATAAACAAAAAGAAAACAAACAAAAGGACCTTTGTTCTGGAAAGAAATGGCACCGGCTCTGCTCAGGAAGCATAAAGAAGCCCAACGGATGAGAGAATAGACAAATCCTAAATAGGTTTCATGTAAGATGATTAAAAGTGCTTCCTTTGCTGTATATTTGGCAACACATGAAATCTGAGTCAGAGATATATCCCTTTCCTTCCCGTGCTGCTGCTTGCACTTCATGAATAAGTAAATGATTAAGAACACTTCAGATCTGGCGTTATCAGACACATTACCTGGCTCGTGTTGTTTCAGTCACAGCCCAGCTCTGACCAGTGCAGGGGTGCTCTGTGTCTCCGAGCCTGGCTCAGCTCTGGCGAGGAGCAAGAGGCATTTCAGAGTCCCCCAAATTCCAGGCTGCACCTGGCCTGGATGGATTTAGAGCCCCCCACCTTCACCCGAGACATTTCTCACTCAATTCCAAGCTGGATCCATCTACACTGAGCACCCCAGGGCTTGTTTGTGCTCGGTGGCTGCATGTACAGCACAGCACCAATGATCCCAATTTTCCAATCTAAGAAACTTGGACATTTCCAGAAAAAGGCTCACAAAAGTTACCATATACGGATGTATATCATGGATGAAAAAATACCTTTTTACGACACCTATAAAACTGTGATTATAATAAATGTCTGCTTAATTAATACATCAGGACATAAAGCCATTTATTCTCCTCTCATTTGCTATCATTCTCCCTGTTCAGATTTAATAATGCAAAAAGGTTGCTCAGATGCCAAACGGTAAAAATAATAAAAATACATTTATCATTGATCTGCAAAGCAGAAATACGTGGCGGTACTCCTGGCGCAGAGAACACAGCCAAATTTTCTTAGCTGAAATCCAAATAACATTTCACACAAAAAAAAAAATCTTCAAAACATACTAGGAAATATATATGATGTGATAGATAAAGCAGTCTGAGAAATGCACAGAGCACGGTGAAACAGGTGCCCAGAATAACCATTATTACAATATGCACAGTAGGGAGGGGGGAAAGGGGCAGAGAGAGAAAAAGAGAGAGAGAGAAAAGGAAAAAAGCTTTCAAAATGGTTAAATTCATGAGGGCTACAGAGCCTCAAATTGAAATTATCTCACTCTGCACTGATAAATAAAGTGGCTCTGGTACCTAAATCATGACACTAACTATACGTTTCGATTTTTTTAAGTAGTGATTAGGTGGATACTCAGGGGAACCTACTAGCCTTCACAGAGATAACAGACTCAACTTAATATCAACTTAAAAAGAGACTTGAATTCTAACCAATCTCATGTAATGAATTGAAATTCTATAGCTTTCAGAGAAAAAAAAAAAAAAAAGATAAAAAAGCGATGTGGCTCCATTCTCTAACTTGCTGTCAGGAAATATAATTTGTGCTCTCGGTGATTCACCTAGCTCATATGCAGCATGCAAATTTATTTCCCTAATAATCAGACCTGGAGATTGCCCAAGAGGATTAATAGCATCATTCCTTATGACCGCCAGGATATTATGCACCTCTGACATGGAAAAATTGTGTTAGTTCTACAGAGAAAACGCAAGGATATTTGTCCTGCTAGACAATATAATAGGCTGGTGCATCATCAGATTACAATGTCATTTCAAAAACCTTGAATACAAATAATGTACAGTGGGGGAAATGTTGGTACAACCTCCCTTAATTCAGTAGCCTTGAATTCACATGTATTTTTTGCCTGTGTTTTTTTTATTCCTCTCCCCATTATAGTCTGTAGAACACTGCTAGGAAAAGGAAAAGGTATTTTATATTAAACCCATCTCTTTTTGTTTGTTCTTACGTTATTCTTTGAGAATAGCCTATGTGGACACTGCAGGATAAAATAACATAAAATCCACGGCTTCCAGTTTTTCAAAGAGCTGAATACACCCACAGCCCCAGTACACTGTATTCCATATGTGAATACAGAGCAATTTATTTGCACAATTGCTTAATTTTGATTCGCAAGTCAAAGCAACGCGTTCTGCAGGCTCCGGCATTCACACAGCAAGAATTTTAATTTTTCAAATCTTTTTTAAACGAGTTGGTCAGGAAATTTTCTTAAAA
>VXBQ01009087.1:735731-779165 GCA_013400175.1 Phainopepla nitens | reverse complement strand
AAAAAAAAGAAAAAAAAAGGGATGTTTCCCGCTGTACTTTAGACCAAAGAACACCGCCTTCGAGACAAGACAAAATTTCATTATTATGCGCATGGGAGCAATAAGATTAGCTCCTATTGCTGCCCCTAAGGTGGAGCAGCAGGAGGAACCAATGGGACGATGCTAATGTGTATGTTAATAGTATTCTCCTCCAAGAAGTTGGGATAATTAAACATGTACCATCTCTTTAAGATAGAACTGCGCACATTTTCTTCGGATGGGTGTTTACAAGATTTCCAATTTCAGGTCACAGCCATTTCTGAGATTGCTTAAGAAAGAGATGGGAATAACTTATCTTATTCATGTATTCAAAGAACCTTATAAAATGTGCAAAACATAACAGTTTTAAGGGGCAAAACATGCATCTTGCCTTGACAGACCTGCTTTGTTATGTGTAGTGTTGTACACTGACCTAATATATTGAACATTTTAAGCTAATATACCTTGTAGGAACCAGCCTTTAATGTGATGGATTTTATAGTATCTCATTAGGGTGTGTTTATATAACCTGATACTAAACACATTTTCAGATTCATGTTCCTTATTAAAATTGTGAGCTGTATTGATTTTTAGTTGAACAGCAACAGAGACATTTTAATATTAGGGAAGGCTGCTCTGAAGTTATTTTCACAGATCACAACTACTGTGACACAAACAGTGCACATATCTCTCATCTTTCTTTACAGCCTCAATTAGAAGCATCAGGATGTGTTACCCCACCTGCTTTTCTATTGGTTGAGCAATTCTCTGCCTCCATTTACAACGCCAAAAAGCATTTTTATTCATTGCTTTTTGGGGGTGTTATTTTTAAATATACATTCGTGACAAGCCCCCAAAGAGTATTTATATTTTTCCTTCTGAAGAACGTGTGTTTTTAAAAACAAAATACCTTAATGTATCTGCTTTTCAAGTTTCCATAACAAACTGAGCAGCTACAGCAGTGTTTACTCTAATACAGCACACACAGAAACTTACCATTCTGAGCAATCTACAAAAAATAATGACTTTCCCATCCTAATGTCTCCATTTTGTAAACCGGTCTTCAAAGGTAAATCTAATGTCAGCAATAAATAAAGTGGCTCCAATATTTCTCTGAGGAGTCACGGGGAAATAATGATCTTTGAGGCACTGTAAATAGTTTAAATTATTGGAAGGTCCTTGTAAGAAATGAAATACGAGGATTAAAAAAAAAAAAAATAAACTCAATTTCTCTATTGTGAAGTTAGGGCATTTGGAGGGAGCCCAAATTTTAAATGCAAATATTTAGAGAGAGAAATTATCACTTCTGAGACAAGGAAATCATACACTTATTCCTGACTCTTATTGATTTAATGAACTGGTTGTTAATAGAACGCCGCTTGGAGAAACAAAGAACAGCCGTGGAAGAGGAAATGTTCCTTACATTCCCACAGTTTTAAAACCAACCTCCAAGTCCTCAGCAGGGAAAAGGCTGGGAATTAAATTGCAGCACATAGGAACCACCAGATTTAATACAGCCACTTGTGCCATTTAACCACACCTGTTACTTGTGCTACAGCCCTGCAGAAGCAGTTCAGGAATCTCCAGTAATTGCTATATTTGGCCTAAGAAGTTTTAGGTCTGAACTGGGTCTCAGAAAGCAGATTTCCCTTAATTTTGCCCCTGGCATGCTATTCATTATTAAACATTAAAGTTGTGTCAATTACTTACTTCCATAGTTGATTATTATCCTGGTTATTCTACCAGCTAATCAACTCTTCTCTAACGCCTGTCTAGCAGTGACTTTGAATCGATGTACAGAATATAATTATTGGTGCAAATTTCTTTTGTTTCTTGTTAACCACTGAAATTGGTTAATTACTGTAATCCCCACAACCCCTCAAAAAGAAAGTATCTTGGTTTACAAATTTATTTTTAATCAATGTTAGGTTGAGCTTTAAAAGTTGACTGTTCAGTCAATGTAAGACACTACACTGAGAGGAAAAAAAAAAAATTATATTTTCTACATGTCCTTTAAAGCAGAATGAAAACATCTACATCTGAAAGACTTTGGTAGCTTTATCAGATGCAAGGCTCTTCTGTTTGAGGTGTAATTATTTTACCATTATTACATGCAAGGCTTTTAACAGAACAGTCATTCCCTCTATTTAAGCAGTAAGTTTTATAATTTATTACAGCTCTTTGGTCATCAACTCGCTATACAAACAGTCGGTCACCAGTGACCAATTACATTAAGGTTAAGCAACATAACTTTAAATTAGAAATAAGCTAATGTATCTTCATCAAGGGCCTGCTGTGTTTTCAGTGCTGTTTATGAGATGATACTAAATGTGGATATGGAGCACGCTCACTGGGACCAATTCCTATCGGCCTGAAAATGGAAAAGTCTTGAGCCTGCTCAGGTCCAGAGCTAATTAATGGGATAACATCTGCTTTACGCATTCTGCTGGAGTAATTTCTATCAACTTCACTGGCAAGATGCATGGGAAACTATCAGAGAAAGAAGTATCTATGCCGAACCATATTAATCTGTGGCGAGTCTGGAAATGGGAATTTCAATTCTCCTATTATCCTAGGGATGGGCAGAGGGGGAGGACGAGGGCACAGGGCTTGTTTCTCGGCTGATCCAATTTCTGTGTTGGTAACAGACTGAGTTCTGTTTGCATGCACACACTTGCACACACACAGCCACGGGCTGGCTTTGTCTCTGGGCAGGGGGCTTTAAAGGACACGGTGGCAGCCCAAGATGACCACGCTCCTCATGCAACAACCAGTTTTGTATAGGAAGGTGGTTAAGTGGTTTTATTGCATTACTTAAAAACACAGCAGGAATGGCTACAGAAAAAATACTGTACTGTAAAGCAGGCTGCAAAAGGGATAAGACATTATTTCATTTTATCAGCCTGTGGACAAGGGGAAGGGGTGTGAAGGGCGAGGCACCTACTCTGATCTGAGACTTAAATAAGTAAGATACAAAGGGAACATTGGCCACCATCAACAGAAAACAAAATCAGAACCTCCTGCTGAAACCCCCTCGACTTCCAAATTCAGGCTTCCTTTCACCTGAGTTTCATCACTTTGTCCAAATATTCACTGGGCAATTTTAACTACAGCAAGATGCTTAAAACTGCATTTTGCTTGTGAGTTTTTCCTGGTGAAGTCCTGTAGGGCACAGAATCTGACTGCTGAGGAGAGACATTACATTTTTATGCATGTATGCTTTTGTCTGCCTGTGCCTACAGATATGTAAAATATATGAAATTAATGTCCTTTTAAAAATGTCTATACTATCTTTTTAGGTATAAATGTGTTTTGTAGGAATATATACACATGAAAACACATATATATGTTCCCACAAAACACATTTATACCTAAAAATATCTAAAATATTCATAACTGTGTGTGTATGCTTAGAGAGAAAAAGTCAAAACAGAAACAGGTAAATATCTGAGTTTGGAGTGGCAAAACCAGAAAGAATCATATTGTTCTCTTTATATTATTATTATTATTGTCTAAGCTGTGATTTACAGCTTTAATTCTTTCAAGCTAATGCATACAAATGAATTGCACAGAACAACAAAAAAGGAGGGAGGTCCTTACAATAAAAAAATTCCATTAATAGTCATTCACCTTTACCTAAGAGGTTATGAGTTCATATGTCAACTGCATGGAATATTTCTGTAATTTGTTTGCCATTGTGCACGTTCTACGTATTTGTTTGCTACAAGGTATTGAAACATTCAGGCTATTGGGATTTAAATGCTTATTTGACTAACAATGCTTATCTGTAAATTAATGGTATAAAACATGGAGTTTTCTAACAGGCTGTCACTCACTTTTATTTAAGGAGATAGTACTGAGACAAGGTTCAAGGTCTTGCAAAGAACTCTGACTTCCTGAGCTTCAGGGGGAAATAGTAGTATTTACCTGCCGTTTTTAACTCTCTTACCTAATTGTGTACATCACTGACATGAAGCAGAGCCTGCTTTTGTCACATGCAAATGACAACTACTCAGCTCTTCAGGAAGGAGCAGTGCAAAGGCAGAGCGCCTTCATTTTGAACTTGTGTGCGCAGGTGTCTGCGGGGAGGAGGCAGCTTTGTGAGCAAAGGAACTGGATTTAAAGTCTCATAGATTGCAAAATTCCTCCACAATCCATCACATTTGAGAGCAGAAAACGCATCTGATTTTTAATTTGCTTAAGCATGCAAGATGGCCCACTTCAGCAGCATTGCAATTTTCTGATTTGTGGGCAGGATTCACAGACAGCACACAGCTACTGTTCTTTTCCTTTCTCCTGGAACTGTGCCATGAGGCACCACGGTTGTAACAGGGGTGAATCCTCAATTCTGTTCATCTCTCTCCCCTCTCAATGTTATTTGAACCCTTATTTTCCTTGAGGGGCTCATTCAGCTGTCCTAATATGTATACAGTGATAATATAGTCATAGCATAATAAAAAAAGAGTTTCAAAATTATAGTCAGCTTAGTAATAATGCAGTGCTGTGCTGGAGTGATTGGCAACTGTTGATCCAATTATACAAGTGGTTGCTTCTTAAAATTCAGGGATATGAGACTGATATATAATGTGCTGTAAAGTGTAAAAGAACTGGACAGGAAATAAGGCGGGTTGAATTTTTTTGTGCTTTGATCAAATTAGAACCAGGTTGATGAAAGGAAATGCCTTGGGTTCTCTGCTTGAAGTTTAGTGTTATACAAAAGGCTCTTGAAATGATCAATTTTGCACATGTCACTCAGTAATTTTAGAGAGAACCAGTGCCTGTGTCCTCCAGGGAGTCTCTGCCACAGCTCCCTCCAAAGCCACCCTGTGCTGGACACGAGGTTTAACCGAGGTGCTCCGAAATGGAACCGAAGAGCCGAAGGAGGGACGATCACAAATCACAGCAATACCCCAAGTTTGCAGGTTTGTTTTTCAGGTTTCTGCTCAGCCCTTTGACTCAAGAAGCACAGATCAGGAAAGACAGAAAAGGGTCATCTGGTGAATCCCTCAGAAATAAATGCAGGATTATCTTTGCTGCTGTTCTTTTAAGCATTTATCTGGCTAACTCACTAACTAGCTTTCATCCATTGTAACCCTCTGCCTGTCCCCTGCTTTTAAAACAGCCACTATTATTTATGAAGTGCTGTAGATGTACAGTGAGAAGCACAGGGACTTTTTGCTCTTAGTTTTCCTTGAGGACAACTTAAAAGGAGAGAAGAAAGCTCCTATGAAAAGGCACCTTGCAGGTAAGGCTGTGGTTCTTCTGTCGCTTGGTCTGAATCTGAAGAATGACTCCATAGTGGTTAGGCCTGTATGAGACACAACCTCTCTGGTACTTTTCTGGGATCAATCCCTCTGTACTATGTGCTGCTCAGTGTAGCGATTTAAATCCCACCGTTTCAGTCTTAATGCATTAACATTTCAGCACTCCTCAAACACATCCTGGAAATCTGCCTCCTCCTCGTCATTCCTAACCCCAAATCAGGAATCGTGTAAGATTTGAAGCCAGGCACCTGAGCCCAGTGTACATCTACACCTCTGCCAAAAACACAGTATTGTGATTTATTGATAAATACACTTAGGGTGGGATGGGGGAAGAGGAAAGTAGGGAAAAAATATTAAATTCCCAAGCCAGGGTGCAGCAAAGTCCCTTGTGACACTCACTGCAGAGGGAAGAGGAGAACTACTGAAGGAGCCACCAGCATTAAAACCTGCTGAATTCCTGTAGCCCCCAGGATAATACCTGCACGGAAACTCTTTTGTTTTGGCATAATTCCCCGTGCAAGGCACACTTCCAGAAAGCAAGGCTTCCAGAAATAATATCCCAGGACGGGGAGCACCGAGGAGCCAGGGCAGTAACCCTCAGCCAGGCCTTTCAATTCAGTTTTGTGTGAATTACAGCAAATTGCTGTGCATGTTTGCATTGGATGCAGAGCAGTTGAAAAGCTGCCCATTTCCCCTCCAAAGCAGCTCTCTGGGAGTTGATTGGTGCTCCCCAGAAACAGAAACACGGCACAGCATTGGAAATGACAGGACAGCACAGTGCAATTTCACTAAGAAGGATGCACAGGATGTTACAGGAATAGTATTTTTCTGAGTTTGGAGACTGAAGTCAGAGAAGCTCTTTCCAATTTGCATGTGAGAGGCTGCTCCACTCTAGCGGCAGGCACTCCTGAGAGCCCAGGCTGATCAGGAGTCACTGATAATGGAGAATGCTCCCCCAGGCTCCCTGCCCAGGCCTCTGACCCCCCGTGGCATCCCCGGAGCTGCGGGTGGAGCAGCACAGCACGTTCCAGGGAGCAGCACCAACCTGCCTCTGGAGTCTCATTCCTGGAAAAGCCACTACATCACAGCAACTTACACTGTGAAAACATCCAAACTGGGCAATGAACATACTTTAAATAATAGCTGATTTCAATTATTTTCCGTTAGGTTTGTTTTTCTTCCCCCCCCCCCCTTTTGTTTTTGTTAGATCACACTTAATATGATTCCACGACACCAATGCTGGGGATGAAATTGAAAGCTATATTCTTCTAAATGTGTTCCCAACATTCCATTTTTTACAGAGCTGCCAGGGGCTATTCTGCATTCCCACAACGGCTACAAATGTAACATATTGTTTTGCAATAAAAATTAGCTATAAAAGTGTGAAAAACGCCAGAGATCCAAATGTGAGAAACAAGAGAAGGGGGTACGGCTTTCGCACACTTTTAGTGGACATTTTATTTATTTTTCAAATGGAGTAGACATATTTATAGCTACTGTATTTCAATTATCTCTAATTTCACACATTTTATGCAGATTCTAGGCATTTTAATTGCAAATGAGAAGGGAACTTATTTTTAAAAGTGGAGCAACACAACATTTCAGATCTCAATTTTAATTCCAAATTTATCCACATCCCTGTTAAAAACTTTTAAAACCTCATTTACACTGTGACTTAAAATTAGGTGTGATTCCAAACAAAAACAAAAGCCCTCCATACCTATGAGCTAGAGCACCAAAACCTCTCTCACACATTTTTACATCTTTTCTTTCTGAATTAAAATTTTTAGGTAGGAAAGTTTGGGAAGCTGAAATGACATTATTAATCGGTGACACATTATTTCAACAAGAGTCAGTAATTTAATAGTATTGTCCATAACTGATGAAAATTAATACATTACCCACCCTATTTTCTCTTTCTGTCCCTGTGCCTCCAATAACCCAGGGCATGGGTTATTAGCTCAATCCCTGCTCAGCCGTCACTCAGTGGGAAATTCTTCCAAGGGGATCAAGCACAGCTCAGCCTTTGGCTGGATAAAAATTCCCACTGTACACTAAAAGCATTAGTGACAAATGCTGCTCTTTTCCAAGTGGAATTCCCTGTAGCTTGCTCCTATGGAACGCTAATAAGCTAAATAAAATGTTTGTGACAAATTCGAGGCCACTTGAACCCGTGCTGGTCTGGAGCAGGGACAGTTTTCCAAAGGATCCTAGAGCTCCAAATTAACCTAGCAGGTTTAAAATCACACACGTGGAGCCTTCTGAGCTGAGAATCCACTGCTTGACTTCCTACTATCCAATGGAATAGATCTTTAAAAGTTCCAACTACTTACTGAAAGGCATGAAATAATTTTATTATAAATGGAAATTTACTGTCTGGAGCATGTGGAGTTTTTCTCTGCTTTCTTTCTATTTGGTAATTTATTTAAATGCATTCAAAAATGCATTCAGAAAATGAGACATAGCACTTTGGTTAAGACATCTGTATTTCAAACCAACATCTTCAGAACTGTGAGCAGCTCTGTTAATAGTCTTTTTATTTGATTAGGGTAATCTGCTGCTGTGCTGTGTTCATCTTTATCCACTACCTTTTAACCAATCAATATTTTAGGGTTATAGATTTGGCAGGTAGGTGATAATTTTGTAGATAAACTCTCTAGGCACAGCTGACATGGTATGGTTGCATATTTAATATCTTTTCTGAGGATTCACAACTCCAGCAGCATAAGAATCTGCTCAGGGTGAAAAAAAAAAAAAAGAAAAAATTAAACCTTAAATTTTCAAAGCTGTACACAGGGATTTGGCCACCTGCCTCCTATTAATGTCAATGAAAATTTAGAGGTAAGAAAAGCAATGTCTTTTTTCTCAGATCATTTCTGCTTTGAAAGGAACCAGAGAACGAGAGAGGAAATTAAAAGCAACTTCGTACCACAGGCCAACACCAGCAAGGCCTGGTGGTGAGGCAGGAACAGTACAGAGGCAAAACATTTGTTCACTAAATGAGTGAGCATCTCCATGCATATCAAAAGAGCCAGGTACGAAAAGTTCAGGAGGAAAAAGATTAGATTTTCTGGTTTTAAAATGTCATTAAAATATATCTTTTTTAATTTTGCTCAGCTGAAATTATCTGTTGCTTATGATATTAATTTTGCTGCAGATAAAATTAGTTGTCAGACCTCTGTTTATGGCCTAATTACCTTTTCTAAGGGAAAAAAAGGCCAGGAGAAATAAAAGAAAGAACAATAAAATGCAGTAATCTGCTTTCCAGCAAGAGGGATTCCTAGTGATGTTTTACCTGCATGGACTTCACGTGTTTCATACACAGAAAAGCAGATTTACTTGGGCTGTTTTGCCCATCCGGGCAGTGCCAGTTTCTGCCTGCCCTCATTTCTGTGCCTGGGGACAGGCAGGACTGGCCAAATCAGTCTCAATTATTTCTAGAGAACCGGGAATCTCACAATGATTTGAGGCCCTTCTAATATGAAAACAAGTCAGGAAACCTGAAGGCAACATCTTGAAAAAAAGGCACTGTAAATTACTAATTTCTTCTCGAAATGTTTCTCCACTTTGCTTCCAGCTTTGGCAAAGGTAAATGGATTTTTCATTGGGTACGAGTGGGTGCCAGGAATGCCACTGCAAAGCATTGTAAAGAAGACTTGTAAAGCCTGAGCCTTGTGTTACAGATGTCAGAACCAGCACATTTTGGTCATGTCTCAGCCCGGTTCTTCAGCAAGGAGCAGAATGACAAATACTGAATATTTCTTAATAGCTCTTCACAGTATATGAAGCTCAAAATTGAAATTAATTTGTACAGCATTCCTGTGAATCGAGTTGGAGCCACAATGGCACCTAAATTGCAGCAGTACCTGGCCCAGTTTGGGCACGGCACCGACGGAAGGGGAGCGAGCCTGACCTCACACAGTGGCTGCCCTTTGAAGTGTTCTGAGCAGCACTGCCATGAGATCTGCCCAGCAGCATTTTGGAATGTATCTGACAAACAAAAAAATTCGTATCTGTGTTCATCTCACAAGATATAAACGTCTCTTTCGTGGTAGGAGAAATGCTGCTCCTGGGAAGTGATCCTAATCTAATGTGACACGCAGTATTTGTAACCCGACTTTAGTGTCCCAGCCTATTTACAGTGTTTACATAAAACCCCCCGAAATCTCCACATTCCCTGAAAAGTTAATCCAGTACAAATATTGACTGGCTGTCAATTGAGCATTATTGACTTGCTCTGGGACTGTGCTTTATTGCCTTAACTGATGAAACTTGTTTTCTTTGCTAAACTTAATTTCTTTTGGGCCCCCCTTTGGATGAAATGCTATTTATGAGACTGCTCCTCCTCCTCCCACTGTCGTGGGGCTGCCTCTTCCACTCAGCTGGAGTGGTGGGACAGCCTCAAAGCTTTGCAGAAGGAAGGCACAAACCCACTCTGTGTTCTACAAAGAAGACCTGGCCCAACACCAGTCCTACCTCCTATAAATATTTGGTCCACAGCAGCTCCAACACAATTTCCTCCTTTGCTTGTACAGAGCAGTGTCTCCAGCAAGGCTGGAAAGGGGCTGTGAACCCTTCAGTGAGGGCTGTGAAAAGCAAACTGATTACCAGGAGCTATATCTGGCATCTATAACCTTCACTGGCAGGTGGTGGCAGGTATTTTTTAAAGAATTCTAAAATTCTAAAAGCTAAAAAACCTTGGCTGACTTGCATCTCTTTATCAGGACTAGTACAAATCAGCTTGTCCAGAAGCCAAAGTTCATGAAACACACACACTCATCATGTTTTGAACACCCAAGAAAACATTATTTATCATTTCATTTTTTTAAAAATCTATAGTCTCCAGATACAGCAAAACAGAAACAAAAAATAGCAACTTTCACAACATTCCCTGATTCTGCAACAAATTCCATCAAGCGTTCTAAGTTGTGATCCCCAGGTCAAGTGAGACTGACAATAAATCTTAGGAAGGATTTGATATCGTTAAGCTGCAAAACCCAAAAATCCATTACAAAAGATTTATCTGAAGGTATAAAGAATGAACCCAAAATGTTTCAGTCAGTGCTGGGAAGGACAAAAGGATGGAATGGCAGACAGGGGAGGAAGGGGAGATCTCGAATGACCAAAGCCAGTTACAAAGCAGGTATTTCTCTCTGATCTCACAACAACATTTCAGAAGGAATTTGCCCAAAAATGCAGTTACCCCGGACACGGGGTTGTTTGTGAAGGAATGTACCAGAGAGGAACTTACAGTTTGCACATCTCCGTCTGCTTCCACACACAGGGCTGCTCCTTGAGCCCTGCTCAGCTCCAGGGCAGGATTTGGTGCCATCATCAGCTCCTTCCTGTGCTCATCAGCTGCCTGCAGAGAGGGGCAAGGAGAGGAGAAAACAGGGATGTGTCACATCGCTACACCTTCACTTGATATTCTTTATAACTTTTCATATCTGGCTCGGGTGGGGAGACAGTCCAGTTCTTCAATCAAACATTCTCAGAACATCCTTTTAGCAACTGAAGAAAGCCATGACAGTTTTGCTCTCAGTTGGCCAACCACACGAGCAAGTTTATTCCTGCCCAGTTTATTTTATTTTAGCCCATACAAGTCATTTTTTTCTACTAGACTTCCTTTGCTTTTAAATGAAAGGCTTCTTCTGAACACTTACAAATGGAAGAATCCACCCTATAACAGCAGCTATGCCAAGAATGCACCTGCTCTGTGTGGAAGTACTTTGGCTGGCTTGAATGAGGTTAAATGTTAACATTTTCATTAGTCTATCAGTTTTGGGGGTGGGTTGGCATAAAAAGAAAAAAAAAAACAAACAAGAAACCCAGGTGATCACAAATTTTACTTTTTTTAAATTAAACATGGCTGATGTGTGAAAAGATTTTTTTAATTTTTTTTTTTATCTTTCAAATCCTGCAAATTAATTGAAAGTGTCTAAGCCAGTTTAGTTAAGAGCCTCCATGCACATAATTATAGCAGAGTCAGAAAGCCCCTGGAATTGAGGCTACAGGGGATCCCAGATGTGTTTGAACCAACTGCAATCACACCATTACCATGACGTGCTAAAAGTGCCAAAACAAGACAAAAACACTGACAGTCCATATGTTTAAAAGCCTGGGTTTTGCTGTTGCTCAAAATCCTTCCCTCCCCACATACCTGTACATAATAATAATAATAATCACCATCATCATAAAAAATAAGCCCTCAAGATCAAATAGTCAGTGGAATCTTAAAAGAAAAGACGACGACAGGCTTAGGAAACCAAATCCTTGTAATAAATAATATATGATGAGTTAAGGAGATGAGCTGACAAAGTGGTGCACCTCTAATCTCTCCCCTGCAAGAGAAGGAAGAGCTGAATCACTCGCACAATATTTTTCTTTGAGCATGGTCAAGGGTTGCTCCTCCACTCCAGTTTCTCAAGGAATATCACACTCTTCTCATTTACCAGCCTAAGCTACACGTCAGCAGCAGAGTCAGTTCTCACCTGCATTTTTACAGCACAAGAATAAAATTGCAGAACATTCTCTTATTAAGATAGAATTATTTCAGGACAGGTTTGAATTGGAGACGAGAGAGTCAAGCCATTGAAGTCCTGCTGGACACCAAGGGCCACCTCTCTCAGGATTCCCAGTTATCCTTTATTCCAAACTTGAAATGACACCTCCACCTAAACAACAATTTTAAATAACAAACTCCACCGGGCAAAAAAAATCCCGCAGCGTGGCCAAGATGCCAGGCACATAAAGAAAATTAACTGGCCCATATTTCTGAGCAATAAAATCAATGTCACCCTTTTATACCTTCAGCCCCCTTGTCTAATGTCCCTCAGCAGATTCCTGCCAGTGCTGTGCAGCTATTGCAGGCAGTGCAGGGGTAAAAGCCTGTGAGCAAGGACTTCCCACCTTCCATCAGTCTCATCCTTCTCTACTCAACACATCCCTTCAGTTTTTTCCCCTCTCAGCTTTGCCACCTGAGAAAAAAGCATCACTGAAACATTCAGGACCTAAAAGTACAGGAGGGCATCAGATTTTCTAAAAAATATACATCTTCCAAGCAATAGTTGTTGGAGGAGGGAATGATTTTTGATGTGGCACAACACACAAGAACTTGTTTCCTTAGTCCAAGAAGGAATTTCAGTGTTGAAGACAAGGGAAAAGAAGAAATAAAGGAAGACAAAACTATTGTTTAGTCAGTGATGAAACAGTAGATTTCAAACTCCAAATTAATTAGTTTTACTTTATTTTGACTTTATTATTATTTTTGACTTATTTTAGTATTACAGAGATTGTTCAACTATGCAACAATCCCAGAAGCCACTGTGCCCACAATTATGTCTAAATGGAGCTGTTACTGGTCAGCAGCTCAAGGGACCACACTGACACAGCTGAGGCTCATAATCCAAGTCAAACACACACAAGTAGGAGCACTAAGAAAGTGTAAGAAGAGTATTAAGGGATTAAGAAAATTCTAGAAAAAAGCCATGTCAGTGGCAAATACAAGTAAGTGGTTTTCCAAGTTTGACTTCTTCAGTGGTGTTAGGGACAACCCCAAAGATAATTGAGAAATGAGAATATATTTTGTAAAATATTTTGTATTTGCTCGTGGCCCAGCACTTCTGCATTAAAATCAACTCACCTCTCAGATCCCTTTTCTCCTACACCACACCCCACACTGATGTTTACCTTTTCTCATTGCTGCTACAATTTTTTTCCCTGCTGAAGGCTTTTATTTTCTCACCACAATGAGAGTGGGTGCCAAAAGTGTGGCTGGTTTGGCCTTCCCAGTGCAGAGCAGTGGGAAAAGGAATCATCAGTGCAGTGACTGACAGCTATTGCTGCTGGCAAAGGCAGGAACTACAGTTGGATTTTTAAATGATTAAAAAAAAAAAAAAAAAGGGAAAAAAAAGGCAGGAGAGGAAAAGGGGGGAAGACACCATTTTTTCAGCCCAGCTATTTGAGAGATAATTGCTGTAATTTTGTCTCTCCTCAATCTTCTCACTAGGCAAGCTTACCAAGGAAGGCAGATTTCTAGTTCTTAAAACTGCTATAATTCACACTTTCCTAGAAAAAGTCTGATTAGTTTGAAATTTATACTTGACCATTGCAATTCTAGGACAAAAACTAAAAAAATGAAAAAAAAAAGTCAAAGAGAAACAGAAAGACAAAAAAAAACCCAAAGGAAAAAATCTCAAACCCTATCCCCACTGTGGGAGAAAAGAAAAAAATATTTTCACTTTGTCTGGCACAGTGTTTTTGTGTTTTTTAAATTGCTCTGTATTTTCACAGCTTCAGATATTTCTGAAATATGGAATTTGCATTTTCTAGGTGGGGAACGCTGCCAAAGTTGTTAATCCCAGGCAGATGTAAAGTTGCACCACTATATTGTGATGTGGCTCCTTAAAAACAACCTAGAAGCATAAAAAACCATAAAAACCCGCAACAAAACAACCACCCAACAACCACCACAAATATCCACTAACCCATATGGTCAATAATTGCTGTTTAATAGTCCTCCTATTACAAACCTAAGAAGCAGCAGCCAGAATTACCAGTAGAGTATTAATAAACAGGAATGAGTTAATAGCGCATAAAGACCTTCTAGTGGAACAGTGGGGGAGTTGAATATTCTTTTCTTAAGTCAGCTGTAAGTAATTACTACATGGTGTGCTTCTGACTATTACCATAACAGAGCAATTGGACGTGAAGAATGGATAATAGTATGGACATGGAGGTATTTTTAGAATATCAGCAGCGAGGCAGGTAAATGCCCTACCCAGGCACAAACCCTTAAATAAGTTGAAATAACTTTTCCTAATGACACCTAGCCCGGGCAGATTGCTGAAAAGATCAGTCTAATAAATTATTAAAGTAACTTTAGAAAGACATGGCTGTGATATGTAAATAAGGGAAACAGCAAAAAAAATTCCCAGTCGTTCAGCAGGCAGGCAGCACTGCAGTAAGTGCATAATCACAGGTTTCTGTGTTTCCTTTAGAGCAGTGCCTTCCTCTGTCTGAACAGGGACCGTGCTCCGCTCGCCTCCTCTGGCTGCTCCAGTGAAAACGCCAGCATTCCATCAGGAGTGGGAACTGTGAGTGCAGGAGTTGTGGGGTTTGGACAGCTGAGGTCATCCTCAGTGATTTAAGGATGCCTCTCGCTGGTTTAAGATGTCCTTGCGGGAGCGCTCGGGCAGACGCGGCTCCGCGCTCCTGGGACCGTCCAGCAGCCACCGGCGAGCGCAGCAGGAGATTTTGTCCATCCACACAGCAGATGCTGCCATACAAAACCAGCTTGAGCCTTAATTCAGAGAACAGTAATTTTATAAATGCACTGAAATATAATTGAAGGAGTATTTTGAATCTTTCAGGCTACAGGTCTTTCCTCCTGTTATGTTGCTACACAGGGCAGATGTTGATTTTTCAATTTGCAGGTTTGTTAAGCATCATGGAATGTTTTGGTTCTCAATCAAGAATATTCTTCCCAAGTGGTTGCAAAGTCCTATGCCTGAAAATAAATGCATGTCCTTTTTGTTTCTTAGCAGCACGTGTTCTGCATTCAACAGCAGCAGAAAAATAAAACTGATAACGTGATGCTATTTGTTGGACCAATGTAAGCATTTTTAGACTTTGGCTCTCAGAATGCAATGCATTTCCAGGTTATTGTCTACAAACACAGTCTGTGTAAGGCAAGAGGCAGTTTCATGTAGAGGGTGTCATCCCAACAGTTCTGCTCAGAGAATTCTGCACTGTGATGTCCTCGGAGTTGTGCCCATCCACTGAGGTGCCCCTACCATGGTCAGCCCCCAATCACCTTACCAAAGCAACAGCCCCTGCACTGGTACCACTAATGGTGAACAGTCTGTGCACACACAGGGAATTTTAGGAAGAGGCAATATTTCTCACTTGCACGCACACCAACAGATGGGGTAAAACAATGTTGTCTCCCCTAAAGACAGCTGAGATCCAGCTGCTGAGTTCCCCCCAGTATTTTCTATGTTCAGCAGCAGTTTCTGACTCCTGTGCTGCAATTCCTCAGTATCAGTTCTGGATTTCTGTGCAGCAATCAGACAGAGCCACAGAAATCACACTGTGCCACATCCACTTCTGCATAAAGTTGCTGACTTGAGGGCATTTCATCAAGACGGGTTGGGCCCTTTGCAGTCTTCTGCCCCATTAAATCTGAAGATTATGTGTTGTTCTTAGTCACTCCACTGTTGCCATAATGGAGAGCTGATGTTATAATGCGGGTCAAACAAACAGCTAATTGTTCTTGGGCACGGCTTGAGCAAAAACAGAATGGAGAGGCTGGAGACATTAATAACAGTACTGAGTGCAATTATAATAGATAGCTTCTATCAGAGGATTTAAAATTGCTCTGTGAGCCTTACTAGCACACTGCTAAGTGTTTTTGATACTCCCATTTGAAAGTGAGACCATCATCTTAAGAGCAGGCTCATACATTTAGATACTGGAGTAGGGACAAAGTAAACAACCAGGAACATACAGGACAGAAGGCAAGCCTTGGAGAGTCGACTCAAAGTTCCTGAGTATGTTTTTAAACAAACAACCTACATAAAAAGAAAACAAACAGGCAACTCCGAAAGAATAAAAAACTCCACATGTGGACTAAAGTTTGGGCGTTTGGGTTTTGTTTTGTTGGGGTTTGGGGTTTTCTTTCCCCAAAATTAAAACAACACATTTGCTACTTGGGCACAGAGAAACTCATGTGAGTGGATGGAGCTCTCCAGTCAAGACCTAGACTCAGCACAATGCAGGAGCAAACTTTCCAAGAGTAAGGAGTTTCAAGCAAAGGACTGATGTCTCACAAGCCCAGGAAGTTTTTTTGGGTATTTCTGGTACAGCAGACACACTCACATTACGCACACATTTATTAGAATATTAAGCAACAATTCCTCAGGCTATATCCTGTATGGAAAACTTCTATGGAGAGGTAGAGACTTACAGCCTGAAACAGGCAAAGCAGAGAGAGGGTGAGAAAAGACCCAAGTCACAAAAATACAGCCAGAGTCAAGGTCACCCAAACTGACTCAGAAACTGATTACAGGCAGAATAAATCTGCAGCTCTGGAGCTGGCATGGGAAGGAAAGGAACAGGGAAGGACATGGCAAAATATGAAAAATAAGGTGACTTAACACTGCTGAAAGAGTTTCATCACACAAGAAAACAACACAAAAACTGATCTAAGAAACTGTTCAGCCAGGAGTGAAGGCACAGAGTGCACGAGAGCAGGGTAGATGCAAAGACAAACATTTTTCTCTTTCGGTGGACAGCACTGCAAAAATATTATTGCCCAAGCTTCCTGCACCTTTCCATTCCCCAGCCACATTGTTCAGAGGTCTTTCTGTAAAGACCAGGAGGGATGTAGTCAGCAAAAAGAAAACAACAGGGGCATTAGCACCTGTCTAGGACATTTGAGGTATTTATGGAGAATAGAATTCAATTGTCTAAATTATCAGCCCTAGGGAAATTGTTTTGGAGTTCTCATTCAAGCTGTTACTCAGGATGTATTTTGTCCTTCAGAATAACCTGAAGCCTGTCCTGCCATGTGAATTCTTTGAAAATAAGATAATGGATTATTTTAAAATGATTCTTCAGGAAGACTGGGTATGTTTTAAAGCTTCCCAGTGAGGTACTCTGCCCTTACATATTCCAGTTCAAAACAAAGTAGAATCACTGAATCAGTAGTTATATGCAAAAATATTTGGGTTAACAAAACACAGTCCCATTATACATTTCCATAACTTCCAGAAGAATCCACAAGTCATCTGACACCAACTTGGATATCTCTTGAGAAAGTTCTGAGCATATTCCAACCTCCCTCAGTGATGAGCTCAGTGCTAAGGTGTTTAAGTTCCATGATTATGCATCATTTGCTCAAAATGGCCTATTTTTGCTTTCATGCTCTTGAATGAGATAGTAAAATGGAACACTTTTTCAGAAAATCAGAACTGAATCACTCATGCATGGCTGCAATCATTATTTGTATTTCACTGGCATCTCAAGATCTCAGGCAAAAGTGGGACACTCGCTTTGGAACACGGATTAAGAGACATCACCTTCCCCTAAGACCTTTTACTTAGATAAGAGACACATGCATGGGAGGAACTCCAGGGCATCCCTACCTGATATCAGAGAGAGATCAGTTTATCTGAGCCTTTTTAAAGCGTGTGACAAAACCCTGCAAAGGGTGATGAGGGAAGAACTTCAGAGACTGCAACAGTTTTTAACTGTTAACTGGGTGACTGGAGGTGGGACAAACAGCAAGGGCCTCCTTTGACTCCCCTGCACTGCCAGGATGACCTGGAAATATTCCCACCTTTTCCTTCCCTTCTTTTTCTGGTTTTCCTTCAGCTGCTGTAAACACGCACTGCATTTTCCCGTTCCATTGTGCTATCACTTCTTACTCTCCAAGCACAATTTTTTCCTTCTCCCACTTAATTCATCCTCCATAATTCCATATTTTCATTAGATCCTTTCCTCTTTGCCAGGTTTCTTAGTTATCCCCAACAGGCCATCCACTTGCAGGTACCATCATTTGCCCACCTGATCACATTTCTCTGGGTATGGCAGAGTTGGATGGGGAATTTTCATTTCCTCCTAACTCTCCACCATTTTCGTTAGGCCGTCCCCAGGCTTCTTGAAATAAGGGGAAAAATAGTGTTCCCCTGCCCCATCCTCACATGGGCTGTTAAAGAAGTTCAAAATTCATGGGAACTAAGCGTGCAAAATCAACCCTGAAGGCCAGAACTGACCATACTCTGAATGAGGAGACTTCTTAGAAGAAAATTAAGATTTAATCCACTTAAAGCACACCAGTCAATTGATAGTCCGTGTGCCACTGCATTCACTTATCCAAAGGCAACAAAAATAATGCAGCAATTACACTCATAAATGAAATACTATATACAAAGGATTAACTCAAGCTTTCTGAGCAGAATTGGATACTCTAAAAACCACACAGCCTGTCTAAAAAAACTAAATAAAGAGAAAGTCTCCCCGACATGCCCTACCTATTGACATTTATATAGTTCCAGCACATAAGCAAATATTTTAACCTTTATCTGCATTTCAGTAATTGTTTTAGTTTCTAATAATCGGTTTAAGCAGTTCCAAATTAAATGCTGCTACACTATTCCTCAAAACAGCAAAACCAAAACAAAATATAAGAGCATTTTTAAAAAGATGTAACAATCAGCAAAAACAATGCATAAAGCCATTATTTTTCACTGGGCTTTGTTGTGACAGTTACCATGGCCAGCCCATTAACATATTTGCTGTACAAGTATGGTCATTCCACGGCCTTAATTAACTTTCAAGTGGAGAGTGCTGCGGCTTTACCACTTATTAAATATCCACTACAATAAGTTACAGTTTTACCCTTCCAACCTCACTTAGCCAAGACACCCAGAAGAACCAGCTTTCCATCTGACTGTAATTTTGTAATTGCTTTTTACTGAAATTATGTTGAAACTGGACCCCCTATGTAAATGTATTTTGCCTGGTTCATCTGAAATTGGCCACCCCTAATCAGATCTGGTTGATATTTGATTGAATAAGTGGAAAATTAAGTTTCTCTCCGATAATGCTGTGCTTCTGCCTCCCTTTCATTATGTATAATGTAGGCTTTTTGGGGCTGGAATCTGAAAGCGTGCCCCCTAGAGAACAGCAGCCAGGCTCGGGAACGCGGCTGGGAGAGCCGAGCTGCTGCGGGCGCAGCGCACAGACAGCGCGGGTACACCGAGCACAGCTCATTGCGGCTTTACTCGGGAAGAAAGCGCCGCGACTGGAGATTGAATCGAGGCAGAATTAGGGTTTGTGATGAGCTGGGCCGAGCTGCTGAGGTGTATTCACGATGATATCATTATTTCCACGCGTGAGCATCAGAATGCCCGGTGTGTTTAAACTTGTGCACTGCCGGCTTAGAGCAAGCGGAGCCACCTCCACCAGGCGCTCCGCAGGGTGGGAAACACGACTCGAGCTCGGGGAAAAAATAATTCCACAAAGGGAACACGTGAAAAGGCCACAGGAGTGCACCACTGAAAAATACATAAAAATGCAAATTTCCTTAAACTTCATCTTTGGATGGACTGAAGCATAAGTGAGAACTTCAACAAAGCTATAGAAAAAGATGACAGGTCTGAGTTTCAGAAATTTAAGACAGCAGTAGGATTAGACACTTTGGGTTGTCTTCGCATACATTTCTTATGGGAGTTAATTCCATTTGACATGCAAGACCAAAGCAAGATTACAGAGGCATAGCCCCATGGCGAGGTGTATGCTGTAGCTAAAAGCTGGGATTTGAATAATTGTGCAGGCTTACTCCAAGAATCAGGCGAGAACAGAATGAATGGATTATTACAAGGAACTTTGTACATTTTTAACTGCTGGACTTAATAAAATACCCTGTGTGTAAGACTGGTATTATGGTCCTTTGCACTCACTCTAGTTGAAGTTTGTGGTAGGATCTAGCAAATAGGAGAAAACACAGAAGCTGCTAAAAAGGACTGTGCCATGAAGAACTGGGCAGGGCTGTGCCCCACACCATCTTCTGAGGCAAGCAAATTTGGAGAGCTTTAGTTCAAAATATTCAGGCCTTGAAAATTTAAAGGAAATTCATTTCCTGCATAAAAGAAGGTTGAAAGAACACATGAGATTGGATCAAAAAAAAAAAAAAAAACAAAAAAATTTTAAAAAAAAATTTAAAAGGAATAAAAAAAAAAGGTAAGTTTTTATTTCACTGTTTCAGCTTGTTAGCCAGATCATTTATTACGGAGAAAGATTACTAATCCACACATCATTTTTTTTTAAATTGACCTCTTCCCTTTGTGTCTGTGGAAGCACTTGTCTGTAAAAGGAGGTAATAGCTGACTGCTCCTTAGAGTCAGTGATGCTTAATTAACTGTCCAGTGAGAATTATTGAAATACTTATATAATTCTTATTTAGCACTCATTAAAGTGAGGGATACAAATGCTGGACAATGAGAGGTTCAGGAAGGCTTTGAAAAGAGGGAGTTAGTACTCTAATAGCAAAGAATTATGAAAGCCTGCCCATTAACAGTAATAGAGCAGACCTTTCATTTTAAAAGTCACTGACTCAGATCTGGACATATTTGATATTTTTTTAAAAGCTCCTTCATCCAACCCCCAGCAGCAGACAATCTCCTGCCATCGCTGCCCAGACTGCAGCAGGTGAGCCAAGGAGGGAACTGGAGCTCCTCTCCCTCGGCTGCCTTGGCACAGCTCCTGCCCCCCCAGCTGCCCACAGCCCCCAAAATTCACCAGCTGCTGAGAGGCCCCAACAGGTACAACAGAACCACTGCCATGATTTGCACCCCATCAGTATCAGCACAATATGTGGACTGTCTTACAACAGGACTTTCCTTGCATAAAACACATGCACAATTATCACTGCACAGAAACAGCACCTCAGGTGATTCCCATTCTGCCCTAAAAATAATCCCCATTTCATTTCAATGGGTGCTTTGGAAGCCTGGGGTGAATACTCTGAATAATTTGGCAGCTTCTAAAATAGAGATGAAGAGGCTACTGGGTACCAAGCAATGGTGAGATCCAATCCCACCTATAACTTACTCTGTAAGAGGCTCCAGTACAGAAAATGAACTCAATTCATCAGTACCCTCTGTGAGACAAAAAGAATCTGCATGTGCATCTGATAAACCCAATCAAATCTCTTCAGAAATAGATGGCTAATAAGCATTAATTGGCCCAACTTCAGAGGGCTTCTTGTTGCCCAGTTGAGTTTACAGAGGTCTCATGGATCAACAGTTTGTTCTCAGAAAATTCACCAACAATAAAGAGCAAGTTCACCATCGCTATTGGAAGGCTTCGCAGGTTCATTCCCCCACAAAAAGTGTGCTGCATTCCTCTCTCCAATATGGATATTGTCAAAAGTTCTTGAATCTACAGGAATTCACTTAGAAATGAAGCTCAGATATCCTTTCTATTCATATAATGATTGATGAAACACGAGGGAAAATAAATTGAATTATGTTAAATCTCCCAGGGAAACATAATTAAGCTGTAAAGCATTCCCTTGAAATCCTCGTAGCACTCAGGCTGTGTCTCCTACTACATGATCAATAATAATATTAAAGGCAATTATTTTGAAGGACTGGCATGAACTTTCAGCTTTTACTATGTTTTATACTATTAAAAGCTAAGGATTTGCTTGGCTCCTAGATCTGTGAAATCCTTCTATAATTCCAGCACAAGGCTTCTAATGCATCATGGCTGGGACTTTTTCCTTCTTTCTTGGTACCTAATGCAGCTCTTAATTCTAAAATCTGTGTGTCTGTGTATAGTTCAATGTATGACATTACAGAAACCACACTGAACATTGGAAACATTACACCCTCACCCTAAGTCCAGAAGCTGGCCAATTGCATGGATTATGCTGGTTTCAATCCCACTTTAACTGGAATTCTATGGATTAAATATCTGTACATATCAATTTGATTAAATGACCACCAACATGTGCCTCCATCACCAAATCAAACCCTGGCAAACACTTCCAGTTTGCCAAGCAGAAGATAAGGCGAGAATCCTGGGAAAAAATCATGGCAGGCATCTCAAAAAATCTGGGAATCAGGAAACAGTAAGAAGAAATAAAATTTGATACTAGAAGGAAATAGTACCAGCAATTTTCCAAAGGAATTCTGTCACAGATGGAATTTGTAGACAAAAAGGCCGAGGAAAAAAAACTTGGTTGGTGAACCATGACTCTTATTATTGCAACAAAATTAAGTAGGTGATGATTGTGTGCAATTAATACCTACAGATAAATATAAATAACTGGTGTGACATACACGTGTATTTTTAGTATATGCATTTATGAATACATATAAAGACTATAAGCATATCCTGGTTTTAACACATCTTGACCAGAAACATTAATTCAAATGCAATTGTGAAAATGAGATAAAAAGCAAGACAGTTCTGAGCAGCTCTAAAATTCAATCCCAGGCACCATCCCTAAAGAGTGACCAAGACTTTCATCAAATGTCATAAGCTCTGAGCTGTGGATTTTTTCAAAGAGAACTCTCACTGGGCAAACAGCTTCCAGTTCCAGGAACGCTTGTCAAGCTCCCAGGTGTGGAAGGGAGATGGACTTCTCAAATGAATTTGAAAGTAGATATTACAAAGAACACAAAAGCTTCCTCAGAAAGCAGACATTGGATTTGGAACACTAAATACTATTATGAAAGCATCAAACAGAGCAACAATAATTAGAATACCTTGGTATTCTGGAGACGGCAACAATAGGTGTAAGTATCAAGATCCAAGATGTAAATAAGTTGGGCGTTTGCTTGTTCTTTTAACAACAAAGGCATTGAGAAGGCAAATTTCAGACCCTGCAGAAGAAGGCACATAATTTCTCCACAGAAAGATTCATAAATGAGTTTCATCCTAAGAAAGATCAGAGTGAAATATATGAAGCAAGATGACATAATGGGCTGTAGCTTAAATGCAGCCCCCAATGGCCCCCTGTTCTGCAAACCAGGCTATGGGTAATTGAATGTAAGACGAAGCAAAAATACAGAAAAGGCCAAGCTGGAGAATAAAAATGCAGTGTGTGTAACAGCACTGAGAGGAGTACAGCTCTGTAGAACTGATTAATAAGAAGAGCAGTGAACAGTACAGAGTGGATTTGCAGAGATTAGAATGTTGCAGGCTTTGTCCAAAAGATTGTATAAAGTTCTTATTGGTTTTGAATTTAAATAGGGTAAAATTTATCTAACACTAGTAATGCTTCCCTTTGACCTTTAAATATCTCTTGCCTCCACCCCCAAAAAAAGGACACTTGAAAGCACAGTGTGTTCACCCTGCAGGGTTTTATACTCCTGAACACATGTGTGTCCCTGTGCACACGTGTGCATGGTCTCTGCCATTACAGACAAACTGATTGACACTGGTGGCCAAAATCAAGAGGACACACTCTGATAAACCCTTCAAGTCATGTTCCTGCATTAACAAGGGCACAAATTCCAAATAGAGAGCAAGGCAAGAACTTGGGATTTTTATTTCAAAGCTCTCACAAACATCACCGTGGGTTGGGTGTTTTAGCACATGGCAGCTCCACCTCAGAGAAGTACAAGTCAGCGGTAAGACATTTTTATAAAAATAGAAACATAAAAATGGATTGGGCAGTAAAATTGAGAATAATATTCAGAAACCAGAAAACTACAGGCAGCAACAGGACAGAGTGAAGATGGCAGCATCAGAAAAATATAACATTCAGGTCAAGTTAATGACAGAGACTGTCATTACAGACAGAATTAAACATTTAATGGATAGATTGAAGGAGAGGCATGAGAATGCAGATTTAATTCTCTGGTTATAATGCTGCTTTCAAGATGGCTCAGAGGCAGGACTACCATAGATCAGCCACTGTGTTTTGGAGGACATACAGCTCTTCATCACAGGAGATAAGGAGCTGCACTTATCTGGAAAGCTCACAGGAGCTACATAAGGGGAAAACAGGTGGGGTTTATTTTCATCAAGGTGAAATATTTTCCACGGACTTAAACCCAGGAGAGAAAGCCACAAGGATAAAGAGTGTTCCTAAAGCCAAAGCTCATCAGGACCAGCTCAGGAAGACATGAACATATTAAAACTATCCAAGCCCTTCCAACACAAACACGTTGCCAACAACAGAAATGCTGTTTTTCAGTCCCCAGCCTCCTGCCATTGTGGAGGGGTCAGACAGGAATTTGAAGATGCAGCCACAGCAAACTGGGTTTCTCATCTAACTTGAAATGAACACCCCTCTCCCTCCCTGTGGAGGGGGACAGGCAGAGGGAACCAGCCTGAGGAGTGACTGTGCAGAGCCATGAGGATCAGTCAAGAACATGTTTTTGGGAGAAGAATTTCACATTAAACACGACCAGAAAGCTGGAGAGTTGGCTTAGGTAAGGCTCCCCTTCAGCCAGTCTTAGCTGGTGCTCCTCTGGGCAATTTGGATACCTCTGTGAATTCCCCTCTGCAGTTTGAGTAAATTTCAGGCGTTGGAAAAAATATACATAATCTGTTTAACAGGTAAATGATTAAAGACGACAATAGTAATTTTAAATGTAGGTTTTCCTGCCTCCACACATGCTCACCAATGGCTTTTCCTATATACAAAGCTGACTGAAGGGAGGGGTGGGATTGAATAACAAATTGGTGTGATACAATCACATCACTCACAATCACATAATGGACTATATCCCAATTTTCAAAAGGCATAAAGTATCCTCATTAATACGATAAGTGCAGCAGTCAAATCAGTACTATGATTTTATCAGGGTTTTTGACTGTACATGAATTAGAATATAAAATGCATACAGAATTTTTAATGGGAAGGCTTTAACATTCTATGAATGTATTTCTTACTGTCATTTACATCGCATTAAAGTGCAATTCCACATAAAAGCAGAAAGAGAATACTCTCCGTCCTAAATTACAGTTTTTCATAGTTGTCATGTCCACATACTGGGAATCTTATTCACAAGCTGTAATAGTACCTTAAACCTGAAAAGGGTGCAGTGTTGCTCTGTCTGTTTGGTTTGGCTGGCAAGTGGAGTTGTCACACAACAAGGTCACGTGGTCAGGATGGAGCCTAAAGAGATTTTTTGGGGGATGCAGTTGTATTCCCTGCCTGTGCCACAACAGGTAGCTAAACTCTCTACTACTTCTCAGCAGGGCTCCAAAACTGTTAGCATGTTTAGAGAGACGTTACTATCTTCTTTTAGCTCTTTTCCTTTTCCACCTGCCTTTCAGAACATTAATTTAAAATAAAGTTTGCCAACAATTATTTTTCTTTAAACCCAAAGGGATGCATTTTGTGTTCTCTCTAAGCATGCACTACTTCTGTATGCATTAAATTTTACCATGAAAACTAGCAATATCAGTTTTTACAATCTGTTTTCTCAGATCCAGTAGTTTCATGCTGCCTCAGATTTGATTAATCTCAGAGAAAAAGAGGCTGTAAACTCAGATTTGTTTTATTCTCAAACCACCTGGCACAGACCAAGTCATGTTTCTGACCAATATATTCTAGCTGGGCTGAATTCTCCTCCCTTCATTAGTTCTTCTACAGGAACAGCAGCCACCAGGTGCTTCCCTGGGTGCTGCACACACAGAAACCCCAGAAACTCTGAGGGGAGCATTGATATGCAAACCTGGACTTCTCTCCTTGATTAAACCAGGTATTTAGGTGTTTATTTATTTCTTTTTGTAATGTTCTGAGGTTGACAAAAGCGTCACCAATGGGAGATAAGCTGCATGATTCTAGGGTGTACCTAAAAAAATAATGCTGGACTTTAAATGGTGGAATATCATAAGATCTTCTTTTCTGTCCTTTTCTCACTTTCCAAATATTGAATCTTAAAATTCTGTTTCTGCTGCCTCCCTTCTCCACCCCCAAGATGCACTAGCATCTGCAAGCCCTTTTTTCCAGCATATTAGGATACAAATATTTGGGAGGAGGAAAGATATGTGACATGTAAGCACCTGGGGAA
This sequence comes from Phainopepla nitens, assembly GCA_013400175.1. Lineage (NCBI taxonomy): Eukaryota > Metazoa > Chordata > Aves > Passeriformes > Bombycillidae > Phainopepla > Phainopepla nitens. Next base: position 753,340 of record VXBQ01009087.1, on the reverse strand, counting down.
AAAGCCCAGGAAATATTGCTGGATTCATGATGGAAGCAGCCACAGCTTCAGCTGCATCTCCTGCCTGTGAATTTACAGGTACTTTCAGGCCAGAGAGCAGCAAATATCAGCACTGCTACATTCAGGTTCTAGGAACCATTTATCCACGCCAGGGCAGGAATGGTGCTTCCTGAAAGAACCACACAGGCTGTGCATATGATCAGTGCTGGTTTTAGTACTGCATAAATCACTACAAGACTGGGGCCTGTTATTTAGTCAATGCAAAATGAAAAATCTGTAGGAAGCGATACCTCCTGCAAGTGCCTTTTTGCAGAGCAAACGCTCTGCAGAGAAGGGGATGGGGAAGTGAGAATGCTGCCTCTGCCTGAATGTGCCAGGAGCAGGTGAGGGAGGAACTCCCTCCCTCCCTCCTTTTGTGTCTGGGTACACACAAACACACATCCCTGAGTCACTGCAAGGCTGTGTTTTAAATAATCATCATTTCAGCTGCCTTCTGTACTCTGTCATATTGTGCCGTTTTCACCAGGAAGAAGTCCAAGTACTCCTAGCAGGCATGTCCCACTACTGGGAATGAGGACTTAGAAAAATCTACCCCTGGCTAAAGAACTGGAAAGGAAAAGCAAACTTCACCCATCACAGGTTCCTTAATCTGCCTGAATTCCTGTGTGAAGGTCTGCAAGTCAAGGTGTTACTCTGCTGCTTCAAGGCTTTCTCCTCCTTGCCAAAATCCATGTTGAAATCTCATTTCTATTACCCCACTTGTGGCTGCCTTTTTTTTTTTTTGACCTCTACTTTCTATCCTTCCAAATTCCATACACTATAGAATGAGAAAATATTGAGAGTAACTTGGGGCAAATGTTTTCAAAATTTTCTGTCAGTCCTGTAGCTCCTTAATGTTAGCTCCAGGTTATCAGGGAGTGGCATTACTGAGCATCCCACGGGCAACATTTTACCCAGTCAGCTTTCACCTTGCTACAGCTAGAAATTCAGAATATCCTGATTCTTGGGCTGTGAGAAATCCATGGCAAACCCAGTGTATTTCTATGGCTGATATGGCTATTTCAGAAGTGAATATGAATCCCACAGGTGTCCCCTTTTCCCAAGGCAGGCAGGAACCCTGCGTTGCTGTGGTATCAGTTTGCAGTATCACCTCTGAGGTGAGATATGAAACACAGGGCTGATCTCTAATCCTGTTCATGAAGCACAGGTATATTCTAATAAGTGTTAAGGCTGGCAGGCTGCACTGGATGTAACGCTCACTAAATCAGCTGCAACTCCAAAACCTACTTTACAGTTTCCCTTGTATGTAGAAATGATCACATCCAGCTCTAAAAATGCTGGAATGTTGCAGTTTATGGAGGACACTGCCATGGTGGAAGTGCTGCATTTCTCTCCAGGTGAGTTTAAGCCCCCACACAGAGCCAGGAGGGACAGGACCATTTTCAAACCTGTCTAAGGTAATCAGTGAGATAAACCCAACTCAAGCCTAGGTCTGAAAATTATGTTTGTGCAACTAAAAGGGTTGTTTTACAGCTTTTTAGTGTGGAAGATACATAAATATTGAACATTTCATGAGACAAAGGTACAGAGGCAGTATTCTGTAATTTTAAATACAGTCTTTTTTGTCTTTCAGCATCTCTCACTTTTCCTGTGAATGCCTTTGGTTCTAACGAGATATAACAAATGAAATAAACACGAAGAAAAAAGAAAATCACAAACAAATGGGTAAAAATCGTTTTTACACATAAAAAAATGTACAGTAAGTTGATGACTTATTTGGTTTCTATCAGAAATTCAATGGGTGCATATGAAAAATCTGATCAGCTGTCTGCATGTAACAGATATGTGAATCTTGCCTTTACTTGACATTTTCTGATTAGGATTTTAGGTATTATTTCTGATGTTTTCTCAGATTGACATCCACGGTCTACTTTGATAATGAATACCCCAAGAGAGCACAGAGACAAGGCTGGGTCTCAGAAGCTTGGAGCATTTCAATCAAAGATGGTTTGTTAATAATAAAGTAAGAAAAAAAGCCATTTGCTTCTTTTGCAGTGACTGCAGCGCTGACCCTCTCTTGGTCCTGCTAGGCCTGTCTGAGCAACAGCAGAGTTCAGTGGTAATTAAAGCAACAGTGTTGTGAAAAAAGTGTGAATTACTTTTACAAGAAGACTTGGATGTTGCTACCGACTGACAAAGCACAGCAGGAGAACTCTGCTGGATATTAAAGAGCCATGGTAGTCACTATATTGTAAGGTGGCTTAGCAGCACAATGCAAAATTGTGACTTTTCACAAGTTTATACCACAGGAACCATTTGAGTTATCGGCTTAAATTTTAGTATGTTTTATAAGGAATACAGCAGACACCATAAAGGTGTCATGCTTGGTAAAATCTGGTCCTGTTTAAATTATGTAGACCCTAAATTCAATTTTTACCTTTCAATTATGACTTCACTGGGTAATTATTGCAATATTACAGCCTGAAGTGTTGTGCAAAATTACAGAAAGGGCTACGTATTCTGACATGTCTCAGCAAATTAGTGCAGCGTCAAACAGCCTGAATTTCCATTTTTACATTTTTAAAACTCAAAAGCACAGCACCCCACCTGTCTGGCATCGCTCAGAGAATTATACCAGGTATTATACAGCAACACTACGCTGTATAAATATCCTTTTAAGACAACATGGTTGTGTGAGGCATCACAAAGAACCAGTTCTGATAAATGCTTCACTATCTCAATGTTTCTTCTATAGTCACTGGGAAAAAATGCATGTACCAGCAGTTTATTTTCCTGTTAGAATGCAGTGAGAGCAGGGGGACAGATCCTGAAGTTAGTTCTGTGCATATGCAGACCCAGTAAAGCCAGCATGTGCAAATACAGCCATTGCCATCATCAGAAAATAGAGGTTAGAACTCAGCCTGTTAATCCACAGAATAAAGGGAGGGAATCTTCACCACAGTGGGATGGTGCTGTCCCTGAGGGTGTGAAGGATTGGATTCAATGAGGACAAGGGGCTCCAAATTGGCTTCCAAGTACAGTGTGAGGAATTTACATAACCAGCAATTTAAAATTCTCATGGTAAGATTTATGTAAGAGCTTGAAACAGCAAATAAGGATTTTTCTAAATATTCATTGGTTACCTATTTTGAACACTCTTGGCCTTGCTCTGAGCAGTCCAGCTAATTTACAATTTGCACAAAAGTCACAAAGAGGGGATATTTACTTGCCTGAACTCTCCAAGTGAGGCTTGGCACTTTTTTGTCCCAGTAGACAAAAGTCCAATGGAATTATGATAATCCACAGTCCCAGAAAGAAACACAGTTCTGTAGCTGGTGTTATCCCAGGGGTAGAAGCCTCAATGCCCTATTAAAAAATTCTTCCTTCCCAAATTTTTGAAAGACAGTTGGTGTGTGCTCTCCACTGTTCTAAGGAATAAGGCAGAGCTTGAGTGATCCATAGGGAAAATGCTGCACACACATTCAGCTCTGCAGTCCCGGGAATACCCCAAGAGAAACCAAGAAAATGCAGGAAACAGAGCTGGAGAAAGAGGGACACAAAAGAAATAAACATTCTCAAGGCATTTGAGGCTCCTTCTCCAGTATACATTCAAATGACACCTAGACAATGAAAAGCAAAACTATTTCTTAATGTTATTCTACCCGATTTTTCTGGATTTTTAAGTAGGCAACAATTTTTAAGTAGTTGTTCAACCCTGTCCATGTCTCTTAGATCTTAGGTGGCTCTTAAGACCTGATGCAAGTCCTCTGTGCTAGGAGAAATTGGAAAAGGTTGTAGAATTCAGAAATACAGTTAAAGACAATAAACCACCACCTAAAAACTCAAATGTCCTGTACAGAAAAATAATCAGATCTCCAGCATCATCCCTGTAAACAAAAAAACACCAAAACAAGTGTGCATTAAACTGATCCCCTTAAACCACCACTGACTCCAAGGCTGCCCTGTTCTCACCTGTAAATAATTCTGTCCTCAAAATGCAGATTTAGAGCAACACTTTTTGACTAATTCACAGTTAACAAACCCTTGAGGTCTGTAAAAAAAATACTGAATATGAAAACCCCCCACTCCCACTAGCATATCATCTTTTATTTTTCATTCAAGGCAAGCTTGATTTTTGCAATGACCCAGCAAAAGATTTGATGATGGGTTCAATAATAAGCATATAGTTGCTCATTTGCTGAAGTGCTTTGCTGGGTGAAGGTCAGAGTGCATTGAGACTTAAAGGATGAAACCTTCCCCCCCAGCCACAATTAAACTTGTAGTAAAAATGGATTAAGTTGGAGCACAGCTCAGTGCTCAGTTTAGGATACCAAGTCAGTGAAACTTCTCTTTAACACTGAAAGCCACAGAACCTGCACCTGGAAATAACATCAAAAGACACAACTGCTGCATTTCTACCCTGACAGATGGCCAGTCTCCAAATTACTTGTTGGAGCCATCATTCCTTGCTCATGTTTTTGAGAAGGATGGGTTGTGTAACTAAGGAAGGAGTTGGTGTGGTGGTTTATTCCCAGCCACAGTCACATGGATGCCTTAGGGCACCAGGGGCTTAAAATCCTTGTTCTGCCAAAGAAATCTGTGTGTTTACTGAGTTTGAGGGAAGCTGCTTGTGCTCAAAATCTGCCAGAAACAGCCCATGGAGGAAAGGTTCACTGGATACAGGAATGGTCCATGGAGGAAAGGTTCCCTGGATACAGGAATGGTCCATGGAGGAAAGGTTCTCTGGATACAGGAATGGTCCATGGAGGAAAGGTTCCCTGGATACAGGAATGGTCCATGGAGGAAAGGTTCCCTGGATACAGGAATGGCCTGAGGAGGAAAGGTTCTCTGGATACAGGAATGGTCCATGGAGGAAAGGTTCCCTGGATACAGGAATGGTCCATGGAGGAAAGGTTCTCTGGATACAGGAATGGCCTGAGGAGGAAAGGTTCTCTGGATACAGGAATGGTCCATGGAGGAAAGGTTCACTGGATACAGGAATGGCCTGAGGAGGAAAGGTTCTCTGGATACAGGAATGGTCCATGGAGGAAAGGTTCCCTGGATACAGGAATGGCCTGAGGAGGAAAGGTTCCCTGGATACAGGAATGGTCCATGGAGGAAAGGTTCCCTGGATACAGGAATGGTCCATGGAGGAAAGGTTCCCTGGATACAGGAATGGTCCATGGAGGAAAGGTTCTCTGGATACAGGAATGGTCCATGGAGGAAAGGTTCCCTGGATACAGGAATGGTCCATGGAGGAAAGGTTCCCTGGATACAGGAATGGTCCATGGAGGAAAGGTTCCCTGGATACAGGAATGGTCCATGGAGGAAAGGTTCCCTGGATACAGGAATGGTCCATGGAGGAAAGGTTCCCTGGATACAGGAATGGTCCATGGAGGAAAGGTTCCCTGGATACAGGAATGGTCCATGGAGGAAAGGTTCCCTGGATACAGGAATGGTCCATGGAGGAAAGGTTCCCTGGATACAGGAATGGTCCATGGAGGAAAGGTTCCCTGGATACAGGAATGGTCCATGGAGGAAAGGTTCCCTGGATACAGGAATGGTCCATGGAGGAAAGGTTCCCTGGATACAGGAATGGTCCATGGAGGAAAGGTTCCCTGGATACAGGAATGGTCCATGGAGGAAAGGTTCCCTGGATACAGGAATGGTCCATGGAGGAAAGGTTCCCTGGATACAGGAATGGTCCATGGAGGAAAGGTTCCCTGGATACAGGAATGGTCCATGGAGGAAAGGTTCCCTGGATACAGGAATGGTCCATGGAGGAAAGGTTCCCTGGATACAGGAATGGTCCATGGAGGAAAGGTTCCCTGGATACAGGAATGGTCCATGGAGGAAAGGTTCCCTGGATACAGGAATGGTCCATGGAGGAAAGGGTCACTGGATACAGGAATGGCCTGAGGAGGAAAGGTTCCTTGCAAGACACTGTGTGTGTGAGCAAGAGCAGCCCACCAAAGTCACAGCATCAGCCACCTGAAAGCCCAGGACATTACAGAACCCAACCAGGGAGCAAAGGTAGTGACAAGGACTTGGCTGCTCTTGATCATGTTTTAGATCCTTCCCTCACAAAGTGAGACAAAATGCAACATAGACAAACGCACAAGACCTGTCAGTCTTCAGCCCTCTTTGTCAGAGGGAAACAATGCCACCACAATTAAATGAGAGCCCCGTGCTAAATACACTGCAATAAAGGCAGGCTGCTGCAGCCTCATTCCAGTCACATTCTCCAGCAGTGGGTTTATCACTCCACAGCTCTGCTCAGCTGAGCCGTTATTCTTTGCCTGCTTTTTGATCAATTTTACGGTTAACCTGCGCTTCTCTGATCAATCAGATCTTTAGATATTCATAAGCCCAACCTTAGGAGGAGTCAGAAACCTTAATTTAATTATTATCCAACAGGCCCATATGAAAGTGGGCATATAAAAGCCAGCATTCATTGTAGTCAACTGTTTTCTTCAGAGAAGAGTATTGATACTGCATGACCTTTACAGAATAGAGAAGTAGCAGAAATACCTCTGGCTGCTGTTTATGTGTAGACACATGTGGATCCTGAGATGTTACCAGGTAGTTCATATACCTCTTAAAGAATTTTCTCTACACTTAACAATTCTGATTTCTCCTCAAGTAGGGAACAAACATTCTTTTTTAATCTTCTTTTTTCCTGTTTCAAAAAGAGTTTATGATAGTGTCCCCTTGTCTCTGAGCACCATAGCACTCCGATGCTAAAAACATCAAGTCCCTGTACACAAAGAGCTCTGGCAGAGGTTAATCGTGAATTCAAACAATGGCACACTTAGATTCAAAGCACAGCATTGAAACCTGTTTCTATGCAAGCACCAGATGACCCATACAAAAGCAAATTTTTTTCCTAAGAAGCATGCACTCCTAACATTGAAATCAACTCGAAAAGTCAGGCAGAAAAGGCTTTCCAAGATAAAATTACTTTACCTTGTAATTCCTTTCAAGGGCAGAGGTGTACAGAACCTATCCTGACAAGTTCTGAATACCTCTCAAGCAGTACTAACTGTCTCATGTTACTTTTAAGTTCAGTGTTGCCTTTCCCAATCCATCAGCATCAGCCCCAGAAGTAGGAGAAGGAGGGGAGGCAGGAAAGATGAAACAACAGAGAATGAGAAAGTCAAACCAACGCCTTTTGGGTACAACGCTCATGGACTGAGCAAAGAAGGCTGAGAGCCCACAGCTGTTCCACAGCTCGGATTCCCTTATCACAGGCAGCTCTGAATGACACAGGGACAAATTGCCATGGAGAATATTAAACCTTTGCCTTTCTTCCTCAAAACAGTGAGTACCCCACAAGACTGAAGTATGATCACGTGACTGAGAAAGCAATTTGTTAAAATGACACAGCAGGTTAGGAATATGTGACCACTGAGGTCTTTTCCCAGCCCAATAGCGTGTACAAAAGTACGCTCCTAACACACAATTTTTAAATAGACACGCTGAGAACACGGGGGCTCTGGGTGGCATTCCATCACTGCTGCTGCACCTTTTAATTAGTGTGTAATGAACACACTTATCACCCACACCACATCTTTTATCATGTTAAACTGTTGAGACATCCTCTAACCATCAAAGACACAAAATAGCTGCAGCAAACTGATCCCTCAGCAAAGTCAGCCAAGGAAAACCTGTGGCCATTTTACTCGCAATATTTCCCTCTAGTGCAAATATTGATGACTTCTCAGCTTGGGGGAGTCTAACACAAAAAACCCCCAAAGATAAACACCTAAAAAAGCAAAAATAAATTAACAGATGTCTATTTCAACATCAGATAATTCTTTGGGGTTTTTTTCTGAAATGAGCTTTATCTCAACACTGACTTCGGGAGCTAACCATCGCTCTCATAGAAAACTTTGATTTCCCCAAGAAGAGATCATACCTTTCTATTACATTACAGATAAAACAGTGCAATTCTCACCATATTCAGCTCAAAATATTGCACTATAAAAAGTACATTTTATTTTAAAAAGTACCTATGCATTTTTATAAAATAAAGGTACAAGCATTTAAGTAAATTACAGTCTTCTGTGTTCACAATTCCAAGCTGTGCAAGCAGATACAGGTGAGTTTAAAAAAGCACACAACTTATTTTTATCATGTCATGTGTCACCCTAACAGGATGATTTTAACAACTAGACCCTAATGTAAATTAACACCTATAATTGTTGTGTTTCCAACCATATTTTGAAATGGGATTAAGGGAGAACAGGTCTTGTGTGTGCAAGACCTCACCTTTCTGCCAGCACATAAGGGAGAGAGTCTCTTCACTGACAAGAGGACACAGAGGCACAGAATGGGAGTTTCTGTCAGAGGCAGAGTGCCCAGGACTGCAGGAGAGCAGCAGAGCCCGCAGTGATCCACAAGCACAGGAGTTATTTCCTGCAGAGACACTGCTGTGCTCTCACCACTTGGTTGCCTCAGCTTATCACCCCATTTGCCTGCCTTGGCCATTTGGTGAGATAAAGAATGAGGCCCAAAGGGGTGGCAAAATATGGGAGCACCAAGGGAATAAAAATTAAGTGAAGTTACCTGAGGTTAAACTACCAGAAGTAAATGTATGGTGCTGTCTACGCTGCTGTCCTGCTTTGTGTGCATGAGGAGGTGCAGCCCTAATGCAACACCCTGGTTCTGACAGAATATCCCAGGGCACCTGGATGTGCAGAGCTGTGCTTTCCCCCAGAGGAAACACAACCTCTGCATCCTGGCACAGCTCAGGAGTCCTGAGCAACATCAGTGGGTGAAACCTCTGAGTGTAGATATGCACATGAGCTACACCCATTCGGACTGAGAACGAAGAAGATCACACACACAAATTAATATTAATATTATCTATTAGGATAGCCATCAAATTATAATGCAAAATGAAGACTACTCCTCTACCACTTCAGACCGACAGTTCATTTACTCAGAGAGGATCTCAGCATGAAAAGAAGAGCAGAGAACAGCAGCTCTCCTCCTGAGGGACATGAGGTGATGCCGTGGCAGAGCAGGGGCTTTACCCCCAGCTCCTGAAATCCTCTGCCTGGGCCCATGGGGCTGCTCAGCCTCCAGGGCAGGGCACATTGGTGAGCAAGCAGCACAAGTGTTCAGGGAGAGTTGTGCTTTTAAAGTGGTTCTTTTGTCCTGTCTGCAAGATGAATGCAGTTTGCAGAAACTAAGTTTCTTTAGCCTGGTTTGTACAGGTATGGAGGCTGGCAATATCTGCAGCCAGGCTGTGCAAGCTACAGCTCTTGAAGGTACCTCATATACTGGTGTAAGTGGTAAGTAAAAGCAGAAGAAAATGATGACATTCTTCAAGAAACAGCTTTAGGTCCTTGAAAATGATTATTTCAGTTTGCCTGCAACTGTAAAAATGAGTTTCAGATAATAGCTTTTCTTTTATATAGTAAATGATAAATGAGCATTTAAACATTGACTCATCCACCAACGAAGATATAAAGAACATAAAAAGTCACTGTGCTAACAGGGAGTTTGAGAACTAAAGTCACCTGATTTTTCAACCTGGTGATTACACCATAAGGATGTTCATTTGTCTTTACTTCCACTCCAGTGTTCCAAAAAGTATATATATTTCCACCAAAGACAATCAACCCTTTTAGCTTTGGTCATTTATATTTCTGAGCTAACCCCCACTAGAGCCTTCTCTTCCAAGTTCATGGGGTTTTTATGACCATAAAGACAATCACTGCAATATTCTGACCTCAGGATATCCAGAGAGCAAAAATACCAAAAAACCCTCCACCAGTGTTCCCCCTCATTCAGTACAGGATTAAACACCCTGAGAAAAAAATCCAGTGGAAGTCTTACCCACTTTGATTACCAATAGCAGTTCACACAATCGACTCTGCCTTTGGTCTACATGTGACAGGAATGAGAAGGAAAATCGTTCCACTGGACCCAATATTTTCACAAGGGAGGAGGGGAGTCCAAGCCAAACTATTAAGAGTATGAGAAGGGAGTTTATTGTTTATTAACATGCAAGTTCTCATTTTTCTTAGAAAATTCCTCTCCAAAGCTTTGGAAAGCATACTAAGGTGAGAGAGTTAAGGCCAACTACAGAGTTCACATCATAACAACTATCATTTAACACATTGGCTGAATTTTAACATTTCAAGAGACAATCTGTGATCACGGTGACTCACAGGTATAATTCCTTGTCAAGGTTTTATTTCTGTTGTCTCCTGCATCATGAAAGGAAACCACAAGGAGTAACATTTTACTGTGCTCCATGCACACACATCTTACATGAGGTTTTTGGAGGCTTTGGGCTGGGTTGGTTTGTTTGGAATCAAAAGGAAAATTACTCAGTGCAGTAGTACAGCCTGCATTTTACATCTTCCATTTCTTACCTTTCCCACTACCCTGCCATAGACATACTTGCCTAAATTATATGCAGCTCTAGGAAAACAAGTCAAGATCTCTGCTAATTTTAGCAAATACATAATTTCAAGTAAAAACACACTTTTTACCTTCTGTTGATCAAGCTCTTTGTCTGTTTTCTCCACGGGATTCCTCCTACTCAAATGCTTGGCAGACAGACAATATTGCTGTAAGTTTTGGAAGTGCCCTGCACATAGCAAACACTACCATAACAAAAATAAACAAAATAAACTATGCAGACATTTAAAAGTAGAAATTAGTTAATAAAAACACTTATGGATCTCTTCACTGGAATCTTTCAAAAGAATCTGTCAGTAAGGAAGTAACAAAGTTGTTTGGTTCAGGGGTGTGACTTTCCCCTTCTCTATTGACTGATGGATGGACAATATTGAGCTCAAGAATTTGGTGAGACTTGCTTTCTAGCATTCAAAACCTTTGGAAAATAGTTGGCTGCAGCTCTGTGTGAAAGCCACCATGTCCTACAAATGGCTTCCTGTGATCTGAATGCTGAAACAAAAACTGACCAAAGATGCTGGAGAGTGTGAAAATCAACTGGGGTTTCCAATCTCTGGCATCCCAGCAGTCAGAGAGCAATTCCTTAACTGGAGTAAAACTATAAATGAGAGCTAGAGTAAGGATGAGAGGGGGCAAACCCTTAGTTCAAAGTGGAATGTGCTCTTTAACATCCACACAGACTTTGTCCCTGCAGCTGAACAAGTGAGCTGTGTTTGACAGCAATGCCAGGTTCCAGCTCAGCTTGTCCAACACCTTCTGTTGCAGGATCCAACGTTAAAGGTGCTTATAACTTTAATTTGGGCCAAAATATCCTCAGAACTATGCTTGGTACAGTTTAAGCAAAACCAGTAGGCTTCTTTCTCAGGTGATGTTTAAGAGAAAACATTGACGTTACAAATAAAATAAAAGAACCTCCCCAAACCCCATCTGCCTTTCACTGCCCAAAAGAGCTACAGCAAAGGGAGAACTGGGATTGAGCACAAGCAAACACCCATGGAATTCCTGTCAGCTGCCTCCCTGCCTCAGCAACCTTAATGGTGGCTTTTCTGTCCTTCAGAGCCCTTAACTGTGCACCCTCAGCATTCCTCCAACCCGGGGTTTAAGTGTAATATCCCACCTGCACGTGGGAATGAACAGCCACCAGCCCCAGTCACTCCCACTTTAAAAGATACACCTAAGGACTGACAAACATAATTTGGGTTTTGGATCACAGAAACTCCTCTGAAACCTCCTGTCAAAGAAATTGACCTTTCTCAGTTTAAAGGTGTTTTCTCATAGGAATCCTCTCAAAAGTTAAAGGTTTTTAACATCCATCCAAGAAAAACAATATCTGAAAGTATTTTGGACTCCACTTCTGGACTTCGGAATATATTCATTTGTCCTTAGTAATGCTGGGGCTGCACAAGGTCTTCAATCACTGTGTCCAAAAAATAAATGTGCACCACTTCTTCTCCACAGAAATTCAATAAAATATATACAGTTAATAAACAATTCAATAAATAATAGTCTTTAAGAATTCCTTGACACATAACTTTGCATTTCAAGCCCTTTAAGTGAGACAGCTTCCACACCCAGCCTCCTTTCACAGCCTCCACACAATCTGAGACCATTGCACTGAAGTTCAGGGTTGGATGTGATTATACCTGAAACCTCCAGTTCCAAAATGCTGAGCTTTGGAAACTCCTGCTGACTTTGAAAAAAATAAGGCCCAAATGTACAAATAAATGCACCCAAGTCTCTGACTGCTCCCTTTCCACAGCACAACAGCTACATGGTTGTATTGAACATCTTACCCAGGCATTACTGAGGCACCACTACTAATAATAATAAATCAATATCAACAATTATGAATAAATAATTTTCAGTAAGACTATGCCTAAGACACCTAAATTTTACAAAACTTAACCTTTTTTTTTTTGTTTGGGGAAGCATGGGGAGAGGAAGTGCCTCCATAGAAAGGAGGTTGGAGATACACTGCAGGCACAGCTGTATGCCTGAGTGGCCTCAGCTTTCCTTCTCTAGACGTACAGAGCAACTTCCAACTGATCCCACAAATTCCATTTTACACAACTTAACAGGTTGCATTTTAAAAATTTCCTCTTTATCTCAATGAAAGGCTTTCTACCAGTTACAAGTTCAGAGAGGCTTTGACAGATCTTGCTTCATTTGCCACTTAGGAAGCTTAAAAAATCCAGCATGAAGAAGCCCAACAGACAAACAAAGCAATATCACACAATACAATAGAATTATCACACAATACAACAGAAGTTGTTTGGGTCTGGTGTTCTTGTGTCTCTGCTGAAGCACGAGAAGGTTTCCTGGCACTGCTTTGAGTTCAGCAAATATCTACAGGTGTATTTTGTTTAATAACATTGTGGTCTGGCTGTACCAAAACTGCTTCTCAGCAAACCCTTCCTTCTCATGTCACTCTTCAAATAAATATTTGTAACACTTATTTTGGATATTCTCAGGTTCACTAAGCAAATGTAGGATTCTTTGTCCTTTATTTATCACAGATCCTTTCCTAGTACATAACTTAAAAAAGAACTGCAGGATGAAGCCAGGAGACTCTGTGAGAGCTTTCAGCTGAAGCTCTCAAACACCGACTACCTTTTTAAAGGTTTTTTCCTGTATAAATTTGACATACCCAAGCCACTTAAACTGCTGGGTCATGTCCATCCCTGGAAGAAGCATGTTTCTATAAAAAGGAAGTATAATTTGGTCACAGAACTGCAATGCTAAAACCCACTGCTTGGGTGAAAGGCTGGATGTGCAAAGTCAATAGCACAAGTTCGATTGGCTTCTGAGGGGAAAAAACCAGACTATTCCTCTAAAAGCCTGATAAATAAAATGACTATTTTTTTAAAAAAAGACACATACTGTATTGATAACGTAGCTACAGGTACAAAGCTGGGTTTCCACTGAAAATAAAAAATTTGTCTCGTCATGGTTTGTTTTTAATGGTTTTCCATTTCCTTAAACCAATTTAAGCCAACCATAATGGCTGAAAGTTTCAGCAGTCCCACGTGTGAGTACCAGCCATGTTTAATTCCATACAGGGCCACCAGTGCAATTCAATTTTCAGGGAAGATTCTTAAAACTGGCTCTTTGCTTCAAAGGCATCTTTGTACAAAACCCCCACCCCTCCCCAGATTTCAGAGGCTGAATTCAACTTGAGAGACCATGATCTGCAAAAATGCTCTGTATTTTCAGGAGAAACTTGCAAAACATTAAATATCCATTACCTAGAGCACTAGACACTAAAGTGAGGTCTGGCAGCATTCAGCTGCTTCCTCTGCTGGGATGCAGAATCCCTGGGGTTGAGTGGAGATGTACAGAGGAAGTTTTCCCTTCCAAACCCTCAGAGAATGCAGTGCTGGAGTGTGACTGCAACAGGAGCAGTTTCTAAGATACATAAAGGTTTAAAATCTCCTCTAGCGTGCTTTAGGACACCTGACTGCCATCTCAAACTCAAAACAAAAACCAGGTTGTGCACTCTTACATTTTTGTTAGAGAGTTTCTCCTCCTTGCATGAGGCAACAAGCCAGGTTTAACCACTGAACTCAAGGAGCTTAAAAACCAATTAAGTTAATTATTTAGGTGTTTCAGCATGATAATTGTGTTTGAATTGCAGTATTGTAGTGACTAAAATGTATTTTAACAACTTTTTAGTAACTCCTGTAACATCACAAGTGTTGTTACAATGACATCCTTGCGCAAGAGTGGACAGGACTGCTCACAAGGATGGAGCAATTTATCCAAAAAAGATGGATAAAAGAATGGAAAAAGTTACCCTGAAAGTCTCTGTTCATCTCCAAGAAGGGAAGAGGACAGAAAGCAAAGGTACAAGGAAGAAATCTGCATGAGGTGCAGAAAGTGGAAAGATACAGCAATAAAAGTTTAAGAATTCACTCAAACTGCTTTTGGATTACCAAAACCACCATGGAAAATAAACATTTGTCACTTTCCTTACACTTCCACATAAATTCCTTCTGTCCCAGACCTGTCTCCATGCATGTTCATTGTTCCATCTGCTCTTTCCTGTTCTCTGTCCAGCCCCAATCCTGCTGTTCTCACACAGACTTCACTTCAAGCACGTCTGAGTAACACCCAACCAGACAGAAAGTCTGAATATGCAAGAATTTATATTTTACCTCTTTTTTGCTTTCAGTTTTTATTCCCATTTCACAAAAACTTACATATGTTTCCATTCATGTAACTCTGAAAACTCAGGTTTTCTCTTCTGATTTTAAATGAAAAGATCACATATTTTAGTAGTTTATTCTCCTATGTGATTGCTGCCCATTCCTGAAACTGCAGCTATTTGCAGCTGTAAATTTTCCTTCCCTATAGTTGCTTAACTTCAATGACAATTTCAGATTAAAATGAACTTACATGACTAAATAAATTGGAATATTAAAAATAGAACTATAGAGTGATAAAAGCAATGTAGATATTTTAGACATAACACAAAGTTTTTAATTAAAACATAGAATCTTCAATTTGCTCCTAAATAAAACAGTAACCTTCACTTGATTGATTCTAGGAGTGTTGCTGATATATCTTGTTATAGCAGCATGAATCACATATTAATTAACAATTTGAGTAATTAAAATGTTTTTATTCTTTAAAGATATTAGAGATGGAGCCAAAAATCTATCACACACGTGCAAAATTTATGGTATCCAGCAATGAAGGAAATTTAAAACAGGAAATTGAATCTGGCTGGCTACTATATACTAGGTGTAAGTGTTTTAGCTTACTTGTTCTATAATGGTATGTACAAACTGAGTTATCTAAGATAAATCTGCTGTTCATGAGGATATTTCTGATGTAATCCTTACAACTAAAGGTAAATGAAGCTCTTACATTTTTACAGGGAATTGACCAGTGTTTACAGCTTCTGTCAAGCACCAAAAGCAATTATCTGTGTGCAGAACTTACCTGTCCAGCTCTGCTTTCCTATCTCAGAGCAATTAAGAGAATTAGAATACCTCAGCAATCCACACGAGAGTTTTCCTCACACACACTGGGGTTTGACCATGCCAGCAACATCAGGAACACACACTGTCACTATAGCCACTGAAACCAAACTAACTTTATAATTTTTACAGAACGAGTGCCCTCAGTGTGTGCCTTCCCCTGGGACTGTTCCCAGCCTGGGCTCAGCCCTCAGGCCGAGCCGGCTCCCCTCAGGAGCTGCCGCCATTTCCCAAAGCTTTCCCTGCCTCCCTTGCTGGGGGTTTTCCTCCTCCCCTGGGGACCCTGGCTCCTTCCAGCCTCATCTCCCAAACCCTTTTTCCTCACCTCTAGAGTTCCATCTGTCCAGGATAGAATTCCATGTTTTTCCTCACGCTGACTTCCAAGAATCCCGGATTCCAACCTGCACCAACAACTCAATGCTCTGCGCTGCCTCCTCACCTTGACCTTCATCGCTTATTTAACCTGTTGTTCCCTGTTACTTTTCATTAAATTTCTTTTTTTATCCATTTTCTGTCATCTTTATTTTTACCCTCCTTCTCAGAAGCTGCCTTGTACCTGTGGGTGCCCAGGTGCTGAGGGGCCGTGAGGGGCCGTGAGGGGCCGCTCCCCCTGGTTCTGGCCGGTTCCAGCAGCCCCAGCCTGGGGTCTCCCTCACCTCAGGGGAAGGAAGGGGCTGGAGAACAGACAAAATGGTGCCCGGCAGTGAAGTGTGAGGGGAAACCTGTGAGGAACTGCCCTGAGAGACCCCAGCAGAGAAGATGGGGTATGTATCCCCAGATTTCTTCAAGGTTCTTGTCAAAAAACCCTCCTGAACACCTTGACAGCTTGCACATTATGCTGCCAGTGCTAAACTTCTGGTGAAAAATACATACGTACATACATTTAAGTCACGCCAAGGAGTATAAAAAAATACAGGTGCTGTATATTTCAATACACAGCCTCTTGCAAGTGCTGGCAACAACAGGGATTTCCTTGAGTACTCACACATACTCTGGCTTATATTAATTCAGTGGGAACTTTGCTCTTATTCCACTTTCTCCATCAAATCACACAAAACCCAGTAGCAACCCTTTCCTACTAATCAGGAACTTTAGTATTAAAACAGGACCTTTAACACTGAACCTGGATCTTTTAATACAAGCACGCTTCAGACATTCCCCAGCAGTGTCAAAACCCAGTGCATAATATAATATCAGTATTTAAACCACCATCCCAATCTGGGTTGAAAACAAGGTATTTCTCCGCCTGTGTAACACCTTTCATTCCTCCTCAATGGGAAGAGAATGGCTCAACTGCAGATCACAGATCTTAAACAACCGGAGTCAAGTTGCAAAAGCCGGTGTTAGCAGGTCAACAGTTTGAACTCCTTTCTCTACACATCTCCACTTGCCATCAGGTCAACACAAATATTTAAGGGCTGAGCGCAGCTGTGAACAAAGAGAGCCAAGTGCTGCCGAAGGGGCACGAATCCTTCCCCCTCACACACCACAGCAAAGTCCCCGAATGCTGGGGCTACTGTCCCCTTTCCCTCTCCAAAAATCCACCCGATGGTGCATCCAGCCTGCAGGTCTGATAACTTCTGTGTGTCATTTTGAATTCTTTCAAAATTCCTCTACAAGGCTGACTCCACCTCTCCATATATTTCATAATACTTCTCAGCAGCAATTTAAGTTTTATTCCCACCAAATCTCATTTCCTACAGCCTGATGCTTACAGAACATAGTTCTAGAAATAGCCTACAGACTAGTTAGATACTGGAGGACCAGCTGACACAGAGATGTGTGACTTTGCTCTTAGAGCACTGGTTGAGAGACAGCCTTTTCCACTACATTCCCAGCCTGGCTCCAGCTGCTTGTGCTAACTCAGCAGCACACTTCATGGACTACACAACAAGCAAAGAACTCTGGGATTCCCAAGGTGTGACTAGATGAATATTTCAGGGTGACTCAGGAGTGGTGTGGAAATTAATCTGGAGGATGCTCTCAGGACCATAGCGCAAGCACTCTGCTACTTGTGAAACCTGACTTAACATTCAAGTAAACACTTACTGAAGCAACACTTATAATTCTTTTTACTTGAGTTCTGATCAGCCAAAGGTAAGTAAGAAACAGCAAAAGAGTCATGCATCCTGTTCTGCTTTAACAAAAAATCCGGACTTTGGGCTCCTGGAGCCAAGGAGAAATTCTTTAACG
>VXBQ01009087.1:658231-730731 GCA_013400175.1 Phainopepla nitens | reverse complement strand
TTACTGCAAACTTCTGCGTGTTGCCATCCTTAAAGGATGTTTACCTAAGCACCTTCCCCACTGCCCTGTTCGTGGCAACCTTGGAATGCGGCAGCTGCTGGCGAGCAGAACCGTCCTCATCCGTGCCCAGTTCCACGGGACTCGCGGCGGCACCGAGCACGCCACCGACCGAGGCACAAGGAGCGTCCGAGCGCAGGTCACTCACTGACAACAGTCGGAGGGAACGTGGATTGCAACACGACCAGGAGCACGGCAATCAAGAACAAAAATTAGGTTTAAAATACACAAACACACACGCAAATCGGAACTACCCTGGACAGGAGATAATGCAAACTAACCTTGCCAGAAATGAGCTGCAAAATACCTTCATTTTCTCATACAGTGAAACCCTGATAAAATCACAACTGTTAAGGTCATACAGTATATCAGGTGGAATCACAGTCTTTAGAACTCCATTATTAATGCACACAACCTCACAATCAAAGAGGATAAGAGCACAGTTCCCAGATGCCAATGATTTGATCCTATCTTATTTGGCTGTTTACATTTAAATAATGTGGCCGTATAAATTTAAATAATAAGAACCACCAACAGATGGAATGCAGGGGGAAAAATGTGCCTTCCATGAGACCCTGAACATATAGTACACGGTGCTTTACAATTTATTTGAGCAGAGCTCATATTAAAAAAAAAAAAAAAGAGGCAAAAAAAAGAGACTCATTTCTTCTGCCATTATGGAAATAAAAGGACTGGTGCTTTAGTTCGTTGCTAGCACTGCCAAAGAAACATGCAGTTCTCTAACCTCCAGTACAATGTACCCATAAGGTACCAAGCATCAAAGCATATTAAAAGATATTAACTGCATATTTGCTTATGAACAAGATAAAAAGCTGTAGGGCCTCCAGGTTCTCAAGCTGTGAGTGGAACAGCTTTGCAATTTGCCTGCAAAACTGCATTTTGATCTTAATGAATATAAAATGGCTGCCATTAAAAGTAAAACAGATTATTTCAGGTCTTTTAGGGCCCATAGCTCTTTGACGGTCTTGGAGGGGCACTATGATCTTTCATTAAAATCTCACAGCAGGACTCCCTCACCAGCAAATCAAGCCTTGCAGTCGAGGAGATTGGCTACATTTAAAAGTAATTTTCAGAAATCTACACAGATTTTCAATTTGGTAATGAAAGCCATAAGAGAATGCAGGCAGCATTTTGTTGAATATTGTTCCTAATCCAGTGCTCACATTCGTTAGAAATTAAACTGCCCCGTAACTACCAGGCTGATGGCAGCCTGCCATTCCCGCTCCGCTGTAAACTCCGCTTGTTAATGAGGAGCATGTGCTAATTGTTGTCAGCATCCCTGCCATACATCCCTTCCCTAACAACATATTTTACCTGCTGAAAGGTGTTACCTCTGGCACCGCCAGCATCCCGTTTGACAGAACAAATCTCAGAACGCTGGGAGAAAAGGTTCGGCGTCATTTTGCTCGGCATGGAACTAAAAGGATGTGTTTTAATATCGATATCCAGACCCTCCTGGCACTTCGTCCTGCACTTGCTACTCCTACATTAACACATCAAGGTAAGACAAAGAAAGATGTCGCACGCTTTAACGGCGAAGGGAATAACAGAGATAATTTCTCTGTGTTGTGACGCCAAGCAAGGGATGCAGCTCCCAGTAAAGGCAAGTTGAAAGGTTTGAAAAGTTAGAGTGATCATATCTCTCATTATTGCAAACAATGTAAGGGGGAGATCAAAACAAAACCTGAGCTGGAGCTGCGAGGAAGCTGGATTTGGACACAAAGATTGACTCCAAGTTAGTCAGAGCTGATGACTGTGCTGCCCTCAGGTGGAAGGTCCTGTCGGGAGGGGGAGGCCTCCTCTTGCAATGTAAACCCAGAAGAAATAAAAATAATAATAATAAAAAAAGAATAAAAACACAGCCTTAGTAGCTGCAACAAACCAAGACGTACAGAAGTGTGAGCAAGAAGGGTTATAACACATGAATTCTCAAATAAACCAAATGTGAATTGAATTATGGCAGAAGAGAACAATTTTCATCTCCTGAATTGTAAATTGGGTTTGTTTCCAGTTCATATTTGAAATGCGAGGTTGATGCTTGGATTGTCATTTTATTTTTTAGCTGAGGGGATTCTGACAGGAAATACTGCCTTGAAATAAGTCAGAGCTGATTGAAGAGCTCCACACACCCTCGTGTGACTGGCACTCATCCTCTGGAGCACACTGGGTATCACTGCATCGGGCACACTTGGCTGTCCCAGTGCCACGAGCCACAATACCTGATATTGCTGCACATTTAAAATTATTCAGATCAGTTCTGTGCACGTACACAGGGCCTTTTAAAACAAACAAACTTCCTCCAGTGTGCAGGAGCAATCTGGAAGGAGTGATACTACAGGAGGTTCTGGCTGGCAGGAGAAGCCTGGGGAACTTGTTTGGTGTGTTCATTCACGAGGGGGTGTAAGGGGTGCACAAAGCACCCACAGCATCTGAGGGAACAAGACCCTTCCTGATCAGCGTTACAGCATCAGAGTCCAAAGCAGAACATCAGCACCTCTGCTCTCAGAGCATGCAGGAATGATTGACCACCACTCCAAGTGACTGCAAAGACTAAAGATGAGGGCTCAGTCCTATCTGCTGGAATCTGAAATGGTACATTTTTTGGCCAGTTTCTTGCTTTCTTTCAAAATCTTTTTGTTCCAAGTTAGTTAGAATACCTTTATGTACAACATTAGACATTTCTCACCAGCTTTGGGTTTTACCATGTTTTGAGCACAGTTAAATTTTTCCAGAGCAAAAGACAGCAACATGGATGTGCTGCAGAAATCTCCTATTTTTTCACTTAGCTGGATTCTGTGTTTCCTAATTCCTCCTGCCACACACCAGAGCACCCCCTGTGACAGCAGAATCCTCCTCACACCTGATGTTTCCTCACTGGAAATACCATGGGCTGAGGGATGGGACATCAACTCCACCTAATCCAGATCAGCCCATAGAGTAACAAATCAACTCCTTTTCCTTTCTGCAGCTGCTCAGGATCCAGAGCCATCCCAGCCATCTCCAAAGGGTATTTATAAGGTGCCAGTGACAGCAGGGGGCTTCCCATTAAATGGCTTTAAACTACTCCTGAGCTGGTTCTGGAAGTACAACCCAGAGCAGGATAAACACTGATGGACCAATACCTTTGGGAACCTTACCCAACTGGGTCTGGCACTGCCCATCATCAGTCTGAGAAAGTGTTTTCAGCACAGGAAGAGTCACATAAATAAAGTTTTATACAGTTACCTTTTAAATAAATGCCTTCTTAAGAAAAACCTCAGGACTTTCTAAAAATGAGCCATTTTTTTTTCTCCTTACAATGCTACTTTTTAGAAAGGAAATAGACCTAACTATATTTTTGCAATCTTTGTTTTGTTTCATAGAAAACATACTTCAATTACTATTTTTCACAGTCCGAAGTGACTCCTGCCATTTTTACATAAAGGCAAATAAAAAAGAAGTGATTTTTTTGAACAGTGGTATTACATTCTGAAATAATTTAGTATAGGAAATGTATAAAATAATATGATCTTACCATACTAAAGCAAATGCATTAATTAGATTAATGTTGTACTGTACCTTCCTAAGCACAAGACCTGTTAGTTTAAACACGAACTACATTTTAGAAATGACTGAGTTGTTTGGGGCTTTCCCAGCTCTCTCTGTTCTCTGATCCCTCTTGCAGGAGCTTTCCATTGACACATTTTGCATCCAGATGTTCCTGCTGGTTGTGGCACTGGTGAATTAGCCCAGGACTCTGAAGGCTGTTCCACATTCCTGAGGAAACAGGCCCTCCTGAAGAATTAGCTGTCCTAAGCAGAGTAGCTGGCAAACAGGGAGGGGGAGAACAGGAGCAGGGGCAGAGGGAAGGAGGAGTGGAAAGTCTCATAAACTTCTAAATAAGAGTCCCACACGGGGAGAATTTGAACTGCACAGGAGGAGAAGGGAGCTAATGAAGCTGCTGTGCAGCAGTGCCTAATCAAACTCAGCTTCTATAAACACCACATTCCCATTCCCTCTTCCACAACCTTCACAATGATCTTCCTTGAGGTTTTCTCAACAGCCCCATGCAGAAGGAAAACAGCACAAATTAAAAAATGAGCCAAGTGTCACACACAGGATGGAAACTTGATCCCACTGAAGAGCATGGCCAAAAACTGACTTCAACAGTGAGAATTTTTTTTACCCTAGAACCTGACAAAAGAGATGAGGAAAATATAATATCAAATATCATCGAGACAGAAAATGTCTTGGAGCTGAAAAAGACTGCAAAATAAGCAATTGGTTCTTATCTCACAAAAAATGGCCCAAATCTGTCCTACATTTTTGTTCTCTGGCTAAAACAGCACAATAAGTTCTAAGATCACCATCTTGATGTATAACGGTGGATATTTACACAGAATCTGAAGATCTGTAGTTAAATCTGTTAGACCAACAAAACACACAAAATACTTTTTCTGTTTGATCTCCTGTGCTGAGGGGACCTCAAAACCAGTCAGGGTCCTCAGATGCCAGGCCAAGGTCCACAGCCTGCAGCAGGGCTTAAAATTCATTCCCATTTCAAAACTGCTTTTTCTTCCTGCAGACAGCCTCTCTTTTCTCATCCTTATCTATTATTCACAAAAAGAATTATTTCTATGGAACCTAATACTTCTTCTCCCCAACTTTTTCTGATCAAGGTGACTTATAAACAGCTGCAATAAAAATGCTGTTTTTTTTTCCTCCCATACTAGAGCATCCTCAGTAATGCTTCAGAGAGACCAGAGAGGCTAAAAGATCCGTGACATTCATAGATTTCACCCCTGAAGCCACAAAACCCACACTAGCAATTTCTTCATTTGACCAAAATGAATGGTCACCACAAAAACAAATGTAAGTTTGGTATCACTGATTTGGCTGAGACAGCTTAGGGGCTTGAACTTAATAGACTTCCTCTGACAGATTAGGATCTTCTGGTACATCTGCATCATCCTGTCACAGCACAGAGCCAAGTCCAAACCACAGGCATGGCACTGCCCTTGATCCATAACCTCAGAATACAAAATCACTGGCTAAACAATGTAATGAGGCTCCCAAGGAAATACTTTTGAAGACAGGATTCATTTTACTTGGTGGGCTTTTATACAGCGGGAAAGGCAAAAAAAAAAAAAAAAAGACAATTAAGCATTAAGAACTGATTGATGCTTAAACAAAATGCCTAACAGTGAAAGCACATTTCTATATTTTAGAGGACCAGGCAAAGCCATCCCTAAGAAGGGATTAACTGCTATCAGATGATATTACTACTGGATTAATGGTGTTTCGCATTCACTATATTTATATTAAAAAAAAAAATCTCTTTTAAGGAGGATATAAGTGATTTGTATAAATCCAAAAAAAAAGCCAAAAAAAATTTTATTTTTAGAGCAGTGTGATGGATAGTATTCTCTTCATTTATATATCCTCAATTGCAGTAATTTTTCCCCCTTTGGTCTGGAACCAGGCCTTGCATTGCAAGTCAGTTGTTTTGAGAGCCCCACAGCCCATGGAAATAGGAAAGCCATGTATGACTCCAGAACTGATGCTTTATGTTCAAGTGGGTATTTTAAGCTATTCTTGTTTTAGACAATTATTTTTGTAAGAGATATTCTAAAGGTGGGCGATCGTTTTGCTTTATTGCTCATTGCTGACTGAAATCTTTTTCTAGATGAAGGTAATTACTATGGCTCTATTACTGTCCTAACCTGTTTGGTCTGTTGTACCTCAGATATCCACAGTGTGAGATTCAGGATCCTTTTTTGCAAAAAAGAAAGTCGCATTGCTGTGTGCTCTGGCCTAATTATGTAAAGTTTCCATAGAAGTTATCCAGTTTTCTTCCCTGCCTATCTCATACCCACAGAAGGTTACAGGAACATTCCAGTCTTAACATAGAATTGTGTGACAAAACCCAACAACAAACTCAAATGTTTGTGTTACAAGTGACAAAAAAATCTGCTTTGACCAGAGCCAAACCCCTTAGGTGAAGTTGTTTTAAAAGGATGCAAGGAAGAACCATATTCTTATTCACCATGAGTCACTACCAGTCCAAATTATACATTAGAGGAAATTATTTGTGAAGACATCCTCAGGATTATACCTCCTGGATATGGAACACAGGTGTGTGCTCTCTCACAAAGTCCTGTGTGCCTGAAGGAGACTTTCTTTCTTCAATCCAAAGCACAATAAATGCACACTACATTCTGTTATAAATATTTCCTATCATATCCATTATTATGGATATTACTTTTTTCTTACCTCTTCTGCTACCCTAACTCAGGAATGCTGTTCTATCTTTTATCTAAATGCCATGAACTAGAAATGTGGTTCAGAGGAAATATCACAGCTATCAAAACCCAAAACCTCAGACTTCCTTCTATTCCATGCCAGGCTCCATCCACACACAACATGGATAAAACAGGGGGGTGGAGGATGCATTTACCAACTTCACTGTGGTATTTCACCTCCAAATATCTACCTATGCACCTACTGCAACTGCTTTAATCTCAATCCCTAGCAGGTAGGACTTTAAATAAGATTTTCTTCTAAAATATTTCCATCAGCATTATCTGTTATTAAAGAAAAAAAAAAAAGAAAAAAGGAAGAGTAAAACAAGATTTCTTACAAAAGGTAATTAAGCAGTATAATATCATAGTAAGTGGAATGAACAATAAGGAGTTGCACTAAAATATATGCCTTGTGCAGCAGAGGACTGGTGTTTCAGGAGATTAACAATTATGATCACCAGTCCTCTTCTGTTTCTGTAATACTCTACACAATCTTTTTTAAATTACTTTATTAACCTTTCCTCCTAGCACAGAAGTGCCCGATTATAGATAATATTTCAAAATCATCTGAAGTGTAAGTGTGTTTGATTTGCTCAGTAATTATTTGTCTACTTTATTACATTGACCAAGCACACAAGCTCCTTGACCAGTTTTATTTCAAGTCCAGTTAAGAGCAGGGTCGGATCGTTTTGTGTGATCACTCCCTTGGGGCCGAGCACCTGGAATTTCACACGGGAGCTGGGAACTCGGCCATGGAAATCCCACAGCTCCAACATGCAGGAGCCAGTCTGTGACGCCATCTAAGGCTCAGGGACCTGCTCACCCAAGAAAGGTTTGGTGCATGTGCCAAAGTTTGTTCACTCCCTGCACTGCAGGCCACAGACACTTGAGCACAGCCATGCAAATCTGCCTTTCTAAACCTGAAAGGGTGTAAAAAACCCCTATATATTTGTCAATGTGTGCTCTTGGCTGATAATTTATTCCCAATGTTTCACACAAGGCATTATTTCAATTTGGAGCTGAGGTATTAGCCCATTACCAGCTCCACTCCTCTCTGCAGCCTCATGCTAAACATATGGTGATCACAGGGAAATATGCATTTCTTACAACACAGGCCTGGAGAAAACAAGCCAGCACAAAAATAAAAAATGCAATGAAAAAGTTTTCCTGCTCTAACTTTGCAGCTTTGGAGGAAAGGAAAATAATATTTACATTTTTGTAAAGATGAAAATGCAATGAGATGAAACGCCGTACACAGTTTATTCCTGAGGGCCACCACTAGGATAAAAGCATAAAGCCTGGGGACTTTGTTTACTGTCCACAATCAACAAATCCTGAAATCTCCATATGCAGCAGGTTTCTAAAGCTCTGTTAGTAATACTGTATATTGCTGGTCAACTCAGTCACCCATAGAATTACAGTGTAGGGTATGGATGCCAGTATTTTAGACCCAAACCGAGCATAAAAAACACAAAGTAAAATTCAGTGTCAGCACAAAGTTGACAGCGAATGATTATAACAGCTTCGAAGCTTGAAAAAGAGTGTAAATAACTAGGATCCCCCGCGGGCTCACTCAGCCTGCATACATAACAACTGTGATGGACAGCCACTGTGGTAAAGTACAGCAAAAAAAAAAAAGTCACTCTGCAAAGATGCAAAAATTTCCCCTGCAACGAGTCTTAACTGTCACCTTTCTGACTAAATCAGCTACTTTTATAGAGAAGAAGTATCTATATTTTAAGGGCACATTTGCAGTGCAGGCTGCTGCTGGAACAGGTAAACCATTAATATATTTTTTTCAGGGCTAATAAGCCCCAAGAATTTTTATTTCTTTAAAACAAATGATTCCAAGCTACATCTTATCAAGTCCTTTCTCTCAATTAACCCCAGCGTAGAGACAACTCAGACCACCAAGCCCAAGAAGTTCAGACAAGGCATGTTTATGGACCTAGGGATGGAAATCCTCTCATCTGCCCACACAGAAAAATTAGGATGCTTTTTTCCTCGGGACTTTTTTGCTCCTAAGAGTGCCCACACAGAGGGCAGATGCTCATGTGGTCATGGCTTTAAAGTGCTGGCAAATCATAAGAGGTAGAAGTAGCGGGTGCTCAGGCTCTGTCACACCTGGGACAGCTCTGTCATGATGTGATCCCTGCTCAGCTCCTGCCTGTGGGCTGGGGAGGCAGAGAGGAGTGCACAACCCACACCAGAATGTGCCTGCAAATTACTGCACTTTAAAAAAAATCAATTAGCAAGGCAACTACTTCATTAACTAGCTTCCCCCCTTCATTATTTATCCAATGAAAGCTTTCAGTTTTACATCTTAAACAGTGATAAAACTTTCCCCTTAACCTGGTTTTGGTTATATTGGTCTAAACTCAGTAGATGCCTTCAAATACCAGCCTTCGGTCACTGGACTATTTGTTCTGAGAGCTTGATTTTAATTTGAGCTAAACAGGAGCTCACAAGTATGACAGAGCAGAGACATTTGTGATGATCAGGCAGTGTCTGAGGAAAAACAAGCACATCCAGCAAAAAGTTCTCTCATCCAATAGTATAAAATCCTAATTGAAGTTCATGGTGAGTTATGGAAAAAGAAAACTTCTCATCCTGCAAGTCACTTAATGCTCTTTTCCTTCAGTGAGCACAAAGAGAGATGAGTGTTCGACACTTTGTAGGTTGTGCTCATCAATTTGGTGAATCAGACACATAAATTATGTTTTTATAATTTTATCAAGTGACAGTCACTAATAGGTGTCTGAAAATCCTATGCATTTCAAAGCTGGCCCTCAGCAAAGGGCTGACTTCCACCCAGAGTTAGTCAATCCTTATGTTTTGGTGGTGGATCTTGACTTTTATCACTGTTTATTCAAAGGTTTCCAATTCTTTTTCCTCACTTGGAAGCACAGGGATATTCAAAGGCCATTTTGAAAAGCCAGCACAGACATAGGTCTTTGGTTTAGGCCACCTAATTTTCTTTGTGATGTAAAATGTGTCATGTATTCAATATGGCACTCAAAAAATTAGAGTCCAGGAGTGGTGGGGGATAGGTTAATCTTGTACAAATTTCTGCAGAGCTGTTCTGTTCAGGGAAATACAGATCCTCCCATGACCACTGGCTTGGCTGGAATAGCAGCTGGAGGTGCTGTTTGGGGCTGTCAAACACACTTTGCTCTCAAGTGAGTAACAAGGGACGAGCTCAGAGAGCCTCAGGTAGTCCCCTGCACCTCAGCTTACCTGCAGAAAAGTGGCAAAAGAATTGCCAGCCTATTCAGTACAGCTGAATTTTCAGCTGCTTTAGAAAGTAACCAGGTTTATGAGATTAAAGATATGGAAACTCTGCTCAATTTCAGCATTTACACCTCACCTGGCAGAGTTGCTGCTCTGGCCCAAAGAAGCTGATTGTTTCTTTTCTATTTTACCTTGTCACCACACTGCCAGCTTAAGGAACTGGGATGAAACTCCGAGTGCATCTGCTCTGGAACCAGTCTTACTAAAGCCAACCACTTCCAGCAAGGCACCCCTGACTTGGGCCAGAAGCCTTTGCAAAACTTGAGAAAGAACAACAGCATATGATGGCAGCAGCAGAATTAATATTATAGAGGTGTGTTCACAGCAAAAGAATAACTCTGAGAAGTGAAATTCAAAGCTGCCTTGTGCTGTCCCTTCCTGGGGGTGACCAGCAGAGCTGCAAGCAGAGCTTGGCACACCAAGCAAGGCCACATTTGTAACCCCACAGAAAGAGAAGGCAAAACAGGAGATATTATTCCATAGCAGAATTAGCATAACCCAGCACATCAGAATATTAAAATTTAACAAGGATTTCAAACAATCCTTGTATCATCAGCAGAGAGCCATGTCACGGGGGTTTTTTATCGGTTCAGCAGGATAGGTATAATTGTATCAATATTTTAATGCTTGATGCATATTGTCTGTGATAAATTGCCTGCATAAATAAAAAGCACCAATATTCAATTGCCAATGAAATAATCACACGTTCTAGATCTTTATTATATCATGCATTATTTAATTACAATAATCAGAATCCTTTTGAAGGTAAAACAAGATTAAAAAGGTTTTGTTTTATTGGATCTATATATTTGATTTACACTTTATATGTTAGCTTTGCATTAAGAATTTATAAAGCATCAATTCAAATGGTGATATTACAAGAGTTTATTCCGTTTGTAATTAGTACAGTACTCTTAAAGTACTCTGGCTATGAGAGATAATATTTCAGTATTTTAATGAGCTTTTTAAGTATAATTGATGTAACAATCGTTGAATTACACATTTCTACCTGAAGAATAATGAAGGAAACATTTTAATGAGAAATGTAATCATTATTAGCAAAGGATCTACTAAACTGCCATTTACTGACATTTAAAAGCTTAATAGCAGAAAACTGTATTTTTGTGCATCTGCATCACTACAGATGATTATCAGCTCAGTTGCTCAGGCTTTCTTGGTAAACCTTCCCCTCTTAGGTATTTGTTGTTAAATTTAAGAAAAAGCTCCCTTTTACAATTGTCAGCTTCCTCTGGAAACTATGGGGCTTGACATGTATACAGATAATTTAAATAAATTAGCCCCTTTTCAGCCTTCAGCATTTTTTCAGTATAAAGGTCTCATTCTGGGAAGTATTCAGGCTTTCAGGCTTGCATCAGCTTGATTTTGATGAATGCCCTGTAACCTCCCTGATAGCACCTCAGACATGGCCATCCTGCCAACAGGATGGTGGTGACAGCAGGGTGTGAGGCTCCCACATTCTCTTTATTAAATAAAAAAAACAACAACAACAAAAAAACCCAAAGCACACCAAAACCCCATTGATACAGCTACACATTGATCAATTACTGCAGTGTGGTACTAGACAGCATTGGTCCACCAGAGAAAGGTTTAATTTAAGGAAAAAAAATATTGAGGCTCTACTGTGTTCTTTTCAAGTGGTGACTCAGTCTCTGAATAAAAATTGGGAGAGCAACACAAAAATAAACTAGTGCAGCATTATTTGTATGAGGTTTCTCTCTCATGACTGCAGCTCCCACTGCCACCCACAAGGAAAAATTTCACTTTGTTCCATTTAGGTCCTAAAAATTCTCCTTCCCAGCCTCTACAGGGACAAGAGTCTAGAAAAGGGGCAAAAGAGGAGATAAAGACAGTGTTTCTTTTACTAATAAAATTATTTTCCAGCAATGATAGAGAGGTCTGGGAATCTACAATTGAATTCAAGCAAACACCACTACCTTCCTCAAAAAAATCCCCACCTGAGCATGAAGACAAAAACATGGAATTAGTCTCCTGGTCATAACACCACCCAAGGTGGTTCAGGCTCACCTCTGGTACCTGCACAAGAGGCCCCCATTACCTTTCTGAAACAGTTCCTCCAGTGTGTAGGAACACACCAGGGCTGCCTCTGCTCCTGCAGGATGAGAGCACTGAAAGGGATGGATGGGAAGGTGAGCTCCCAAAAGGATGCTCTTCACCAGGGGCTGCCCACCCATATCAGGGTGGCTCTGCTTGCATACACAAAAATCAGGAGCTTTTTATGCAGCTCTTCACCACAGGTCAGATTCTGCTGCAGGTGTGAATCTTGCAAGTGCCAACAAGGCTTTCTGATGAAGTTACTGAGCTTTGCTTTATTCCCTCTCTGTCCTAAAAAAACAGCAGTCTCACTTGCAGGAAATTTCTTCTCAGAACCAGAAAAAGGAGAGAGGCCTCGAGGGAAAATTACACGGAATGAATTCCCAGGGAATTCACATTTTAGGCTAATCCATAGGTAGATTTCAGAGGAAGGCCCTTTCTTCCTTCATGCCAAAAATCTGCAAAGGACACAGCCAGGAACTGATTACCAGTCTTGCAAGGAGCTGCTGGTGACCCTCTGGGATGTGCATTCCATCTCCAATTCCTGAGCATCCAGCACAAGGGGAAACAGCCTCAGCTCTCCCTTTGCTCCTGCAGAATATTCCTGCAGAATATTCCTGCACATCTCCACCTGCACACAAAGCCTTTTAACACTTCCCAGTATGGTTCTAGCTGGGTCTTCTGAGCTTTCCAGGACAAAACCAACTCCTCATATCATTAAGCAAGGCCTGGAAAGTCCTTAAATTCATGGACTTAGTGCTCAAAAAGCCTTTGCAAAAGTAGAATGTGTCTAGAAATTTCACCAAATATACATATGTATCTCCAGGCTCATAAATAAGACCCATTCTGAAAATCAGGTGCACTGCTCAGCTGTTGTGATGATTTAAGTCAGCTACCAGGGAATATCAGCAAAAGTGACACAGAAACCAGAAGTGGACAAAGGTGAGTAATAAAATCAAGAAAAAACCTTGAGCCAGAAATATATCAAAGCCAGCTCCACTGATGTGATTTCATTGCTTAGAGATGTAGTGCCATTCTCATCTGGTTAATTCCAATTCAGCCTTTCTTTGATATACCTTTTATAATTTTCAGTCTAATTATAATGAAAATCATTTTTCACTGTAATTTTGCAATAAAAATGTTTCCTTGTTTCCCATTACCCAAGAACACGATGTCACCCAGCTCCTGAGCATGCTTATGATGTGCATAGTGCATCTTCTCTTTCTTAGCATTTAATCTCTTCATAGTCTGCAGATGTCAAGAGGTTCAGATTAAGCTTGTTAAAGATCTGCTTCACTCTAACTCACTGATGATTATTTATTTAGCAGTTTTATGTAACCCTGTCATTGATAAGCACTCTATTAATTTGCCGAGGGACAAATCAACACCAGTTATTTTTCTGCTGGCTATTAGATTCAGTGCTGCTGTTTGTTACAAACCACTTGCCAGTTAATTATAAATTATGGGTCCTCTTTGCCTATATTAATTGATATCTCCTCTGCCTTTGTAATACTAGACAAATAAATTGAAGGCAAGATTTATTAAGCAGCACGTGTCTTCCATCTCTTGATTAGTATTCTTTACTTTTTAAACATTTATACTTGTTTATACAGAACAGGGCATTAGAGAACAGATCCTTGGGGTGTTTTTGGGGGAGACAGGAAGACTTATTTAACAGCTTCCCACAAATTAGATGGAAGTGACACATGGTTTAAGTTCAGCAATTTTTAAATGCTCCTCTTGATTTAATCAAGTCTTGGGTCACAGTGCCTCTCTGTATAGAGGCAGCATACACATATTTTACAGGAATTGTGGATGTGCAGGTATGGGAAGCATAATGCCATGCTCAAGTTCCCTGGTTTCAGAGGAATGCCAAACAATCACAGCACTCTGAGCCCGGCCACAGGAGCAAAACAACGTCATTCCAGAGAATTTGGATTTAACAGCAGCTCGTTCCACCCTCCAACCTTTAAAGTTCACTGCTCTGTGTGATAAGGATGTGACACACGCCCGTGTTCCTCAGGGTTATAAAAGGTTTCACCCTCCTGCCACTTGACAGGTGTCAGGAACCATTGATCCCAGAGATTACAGTTACATTCTAAACCTAATTATGGCCAGTTTTTAATGCAATTAATAGCTTCATCTGCAGCGCCCCAAGTGTTTTGCTACATAGCATGTTAGATAAATTCAAAGAAAGGACATTGCTGACCCTCTGGATGAATGCATCGCTGTATTGACTGTTCACAAGCAATATCTCTCTCATTAATTAACTCTTACAATGCACTCATTAGTATGTGTGTATGTTTTCTAGCAGGCAGAACATCTGTATCACCCTCTGGAGGCCGGCTCACAGAGATTAACAGTACCATGCTACCACAGCTCTCCTAATTCATGGAATACTCCATAATCTCTGCTCTCTCCTGGTAAAAACACCCAGAAATGTGTACCCACAGTCAAACTGGAGCTCGAGTGCCTTTGCAAGCAAATGCCTGAAAATTGCCCAACATGGCTCACTGAAAAGAAGCAAAAAATAAATTAATTATGGGCATTCTTGTAAGGGAGAACCTGGATTTTGTACCAATGCAATGATGCCTTGTCAGTAGGACTTGAAATGCTCCATGAGGGCAAGGGGATAATGTTCTATCTCTGCCAAGGTTGTGTGTTCAGCTCTGTCCCTGCAGAGTATCTCCACCCAACTGCATCAAACACCCACCTGCACCTGAGGTAAGGAATGGGGAAACCATTTCAAATGAAACGGGAAATGACCTGAACTGTTCCCGTAAACCAATTTTTTTTCCCTCCATATTCACAGAAGTTTGAACGGCTTTCTTGTTCTATTTTCCATTTTCTTTCAGAAGAAATGTAAAATTGAGGCCTTGACCACTCAAGGTCATTAAAAATCCCATTAACCTTTTCACAAGGTAGGGCTTAAGTAGGGTTAATTAAGCAATATTGCTTCACAAGGGTCTGAAGAGGCATTTTTCTTTCTAGTTTCAATAGATATGCCAGTAGGCTTGTATGCTTCCCCTCAGCTTTGTTTTAAATTTTGGGTCATATCCCCCACAAAAGAAAAAAACCCCAAAACAACCAGCAACCAAAAACCTGCAGAAAGCCATGCCAAACCCCAAATTCACCCAGCTGTACCCTGCACCTCAGGTTCCACGTGTCCCACTGAAAATGATGCCCACACTCCTTTAAAAGAGACTCAGGGACCAATTGAATGGTTTATACACCCTGAAAAATGTTTGGAAAAAACATTTGTACACTCCAGAAATACTTTCATCACTGTAATGAATTAAAGAAAATACTGAGTCATTTTCCACACACCATAAATAACCATTTGCATTTATTCATTGCTGGGTGCTGGGAGCACTCTCAGAAAAAGAACTCAAAGCAATGATAAATCAATCATAAAAAGTGAGAGAAATATGATAAACTACATATTAGGCCAGAGAAAAATCTGCCATACAGAGCTTGGAAACTGTCACCATCCAAGAGGAATCTGTGACTTCCACCTGCAAGAGCCTTCAATCATCTTCCTCCACACCCTTCATCAGAGCTCCCCATACACATCATTATTCAGGAATTAGCAACACTGAGATAATAATCCCCAGCCAGAATCACTCTTGCAGGGTGGTTTTTTAAATACAACACCAAACGCTGCAAAACTCAACTTTTTCACAGGAATGCCAAAGTGCTTGCAGGCAGGAATTGCAGCAGAAGGATAACATGGTCTCCGTGCTGTCTGCTTCTCCTGAACCACGGAGCCCTGGCTAGGTACTCTCCTGTGTTGCTAAGTCATGCCAAAGCCACCTAAAAGCAGCAGAAAAAACTTTTCAGCCTGTTGTGCTCCAGAAGTTAATTATGTAATTAATTCAATCAGACAGTAGAAAATTCAAAACATGGCTTTTTTTCTTTTTTTTACAGTGAAAAAATGGACTACAGGACTTCCTGCCACAAGATACTCCTGCAAACAACTTAGCTAAATGAAAAACATTGGACATTTATGTGGCTAGAAAGCACATATAAGAGCAAAATAAACAGATAATGCTAAAATAAAACATTTCATCAGGCACAGATTTATTTATCAGTGTCCCCACAGCAGCCTTTTTCCTAGAAGATTTTTTTTTTGTTTTAACAAGATTGTAACAACAACTTCCAGCCCAACTTTGTGTGAGCTGGAAAAAGGCTCTTCGTGTTTGTTTCTGTCACCCAGCCCTTTGAACAGCCACCTTCCAGCACCGTGTTTCCCTGGCCATGGGAGCTGGAGATGGATGGGCTGTCAATGGCAGGAACATTTCCTGACAAAGTGACCTCACAGCTCCACACCAGCTGCGTTGGGTTGTGACTCTGAAGTGTATTGATACTTGTCACAGGGAATATGCACATTAAAATCTACTTAGATAAGTACTTGAACTAGAAATCAAAGTATTTTAAGTCTTGGCTTCATCTGAGTTTGCATAAAATGGTTCCACACTGGGAATTTCAAAGCTGGGCTGGACTTGCTCTGCGTTTCCTTGTTAATCTAGAGTTGAATAAAAGAAGATTGTAAGAAACTGTGGAAGACCAACATCCTTAAAGTGTCCTGGTTGGTTGTGCAGATATCCAGGCATTGCACACTTGTACAAATAACTCTTACTACAACCAAACTTAACCCACTGTTCCCCAGCAATGTGACTGCTCCTTCTCCAGAACCTGCACAGGAATAGCCACTCCACACCTCACAGCACTTGCCTGATGTTCTGTGCACAAAAATGTCCAAGCACGGGGAATTCTGACAGAGAGGGGAGTGAGTGGCCCAGAGCTGCAGCCAAATCCAGCACCAGGACACATCAGCTTCAGCTCCCACACCCACACTCATAGACCTGGATCCCAAGTCACTATAAGATATTACCTGAGAGAACCCATATTTATGGAAAGGGAAGTGTATATATATTTTCTGATGGAGTGGGAAATACATCTTCTTTAGCTGTTAATAGTAATTTTATGAGTTCTGTGCCTGAAGATCATTATTAATGTCTTCTTGAGATTTCATTAACACTACAAAAAATCCCCAGAAGACAGTTTTGGTGCAAAGCTTATTTTAAGTGGGTAAATTCCCTGTTTTTCTTTTTTTTTTTTTTTAAGCCAGAAAGGGTGGATAAAAGACCGATAAAATAAATGCTGAGTGAATAGGACTCTCAAGCTATAGAACTTGTGCTGTGAAAATTCTACTTTGTCTGGCAAACACTATTAAACAGAAATCTATGAACAGCATTTTTTTTTTTTCCATTTCATACAGGGGGAAAAAAAGAAATCAGATCTGACCCAGTGACTTCGATGACAATGGTGAGAGTCCTACTTTGTACAAAGAGTTATAAAGACAGAATTTTTACTCTTGGGTGGGCATTTTAACATTCCCAGCAATGATGCTTCACTCGTGGACCTGCTGAGATGACTCAGTACAGCCCTGCCTGGTGGCACCAGTGACTGGTGTGTCACAGCAGCCCTGACAAGTCCTTCTTATGGGTTTGGTTTGGGGAGGGGAAGTTGAGATTATTTCCTAAATTGCACAGTATAATTCAATAAAGTGTAATCAAAGTGTGGATTACTATAGCAGACATCTGAATGGTGAATTTGAGTTTTGGGAGGACAAACTTCACACTTCCACAATAATTTGGGTTGTCTCCAATTGGAATTCAAGCCCAGGTGTCAGTGGTGAAGTGCCTGGAGGCCATCAGAAAAACTGACTGTGTCACCTTGTCCTCCTAATGATCCTTACACATTTAATGTAAACAACATAAAAGCAAGTGCTTATTCAAGCAGGACCACTACATATGTTTACCTGGGACTGTTGTTCTAACTTGCACTGACTATAAAAAACATAGCTGGCAAGAGAAAAAGAAACGTTCAATGCTACAGCAGAGCATCCAGCTATGGATCTGGAAGCCTGGTGTTTCAAACAAACCCCAGAAGCTGCTCTTGAGGGGGGGCATAATGGCACATGCAGCCTATTTGGAGACCATTTCTTGTCTTCCAGTGCTGTGTGGTTCTCGTTATAATGATAATATCCAGCATTTATGTGGCTATTTACATCTTTCACATGCTGTACCAACAACTAATTAATCCTCACAACACCCTGTAGGGTAGGTAAGGATTATTATCCCCATTTTATAAATGGAGAAATCGAGACAGAGGAGTAAGAGTGGCTTGCTGGAAGGCACTCAGCAAGTGCAAGGCAAAGCTCAGATGAAAACACAGGGCTTGGCTGGCCCCCAGAGCCCTGTGTCAAGAGCCAGCACCTGATTTTAGAGCCACTGTTTCAGCCAAACGCACCCAAACAGCCAACATGAGAGTTTCCCTCAGGTGCCCAAGGCATCTCAGTCCTGGCATTGAAGGAGGTTGTGCAGGCTCAGCCTTGGAGCTTCAAGAGCCTGCTGGACAAAACCTCTGAGCAAGCAGGTCTGGTCTAAAGGATGAGCTTGCTTTAGGCCAGGTGCTGGATTTAAGGGAGCCTGAATTATCCCATTTCATGAAGCAAGTGTGCTCTGGGGTGGTTACAAGTTTTGCATCTGGGTTCTTCCTAAGGTGCTCTCACCTCCACCTGGCCTTTGGCAGGCAACCCCACAGGCAGCACCAGGTCTGTGCCAACATGAACAAATAAATGTAAGGCCATCAAAGGCCAGTGAGCAGTGAAGGGAAAAAAAAAATTCTTTTCTGTAAAGTATTTCCCTGCTTTTACCCAAATTTAACATCACTAAACACACTTTTCCATGACAGAAGGCAACATCCAGGCTTTCTCCCAGGTCCACAGTCTGTGTTGGAGGACAGGAGAAGTTCTGTCCCTGTGCAGCCCCATCCTTGTCACCAGTTCTGGATTCAGGGCCAAATAAGAAATTGGCAATAGCAATACAAACCCTCTTGAAATGATTCTCTGCCTAACGGCCCTCCTTGCTGCAGGATCACAGCTGAGATCAAAGCTGATATTCCATTCTCCTCAGCAGTAGCTGGTTATTTAGGGGAGCTCAAGTTCCTTTTGGGGAAAAAAAAGCAACAGTTTCAAAAACTGCTGGGTATCCTGTGGCTGCTACTAAAATGAAACCGAGCTGTTTGGGAACTTCTGTTATTTCATTCTGATGCCTGATGGGAATGGTTGGATGCAAAATAGTTTTAGGAATTGAGCCTTAAACATCCTTATCAGCTCCCCTGCTCTCCTATAAAAGATTGTTTGTATCCTTTTACATGTATTTCATCAAACAGAAGGAATTACAACACTGACTACTGGAAGGGGAAATTAGCAGTCACGTTGTCAGTAGAAGCCCAGAGGAGGAGGATGCACTGAGAGCAGACAAACAGCAAGTTTTGCTTTTCCAGACCCATTCACAGGTTAAAAGCCTGGCTCCCTGGCCACAGCCACCTCCCTTAAGCAAGAAGGGGTTTACAAGATGCAGTGATGGTATTGGTTACCTGTCTCCTGTGCTTGTAATCCCTCAAGGAGCAAACAGTGGATGTCAGTAAGTTGTACCTGATACTGCAGCTGGTTTGCTCCCAAGCCTGACCCGTACACCCACCTACAGTCACAGACTACTTTGTACTGAACCATGCTGCCTAAAGAGTAAGGAGACCCCAAGAGAATCCCAAAGGAACATCATCTCAAAGACAGGAGTCTGTACAAAAACTTCTCTCTCCTACTTTTCTTTCTCTTTACTTTTCCAGGAGGGAAGCCAAAGCCTCACCTGTATTTAATATTCCCAGAAGCCACATTTAGAAGCTTGTATTTATCCAGGCAGGGCTGTCAGTCAGACACAGTTCCTGTCACTCTGTGGGGGTCAGTTTGCCCAACACAGCAAGAACAGCTCCTCTCTCCCAGCTCCTGGACATCCCCCTGTGGTGCTGCACCCCCCAGAAACCCAGGGGACAAAAGGCTGGCCTTACCCAGGTGGCAGAGCTGGTGGAGCTGCAGTTTCTCAGGCTCAGCAAGAGCGCAGCAGGGTCGTGTCAGAACCCTTTTAAAACACTAAATATACACCTGTACAGCTCCCCCCCATCAGTGTCCACAGGGGTCATGGTGCTGATTACAGACAGCAACACAGACAAAGCTGCTCCAGCAAACCCTTTGTGAGAGTTATTAAGATGTTGACAATATGAGAATCAGATGAATTTACCACTGCTTCAGTAATTGTCTTTCATATATGAGCAACCCCCTACATACAACTTTTATGATTCATCATATTTATTTTTTGTTTCCTCAAGCAACATCTTTTATTAGTTGCACACTCACTACAGAAATTTAATTTCTACAAGAGAACAACAAAGCAGTTGATTATTATTATTGAGAATCTGGTACAACACAGAGTGAAATAAAATCTATAAGGCATTAAAATGACAGATTAGGCAAGAGCTGTATTCATTTACAAGTGTTAGAACATCATGTTAATGCCTCACAAGCACAACATAAAATGAAAATCAACTCTTTCATGCTGCTTTACTAATACTGCAAAGCTCCATGGAGCACAAACAGTAGTCCCTGTTAAAGAGGCACTGTCCTTTTGTAGTTTTTACAGGCAGTGGGTTTATCATTAATACCTGACAGAAACCTCTTACAGTCCATATTAGCCATAAATTTGACACTTCGACCACTTATGGATTTAAAAATGATTATTACCCATCTCAGCCAGACCAAGTGTATTAAGTTTATGGCTGTCCCTCAGTGAAACTTTAAAATTCATGCCCAAAACCTCTTTGGTTTAAAATGTTCATTAGGAAAGCGTTATATTAAAAACTTCACTTTTTAGAGCCACTGCAAGGCTACCATGGCCAGATTTCCATTCATATGAAAATCTGCCTGCAGCTTTATTTACTACCAAAATCTCTGAACAAGAAGTGACAGGACATGCAAATAGCAAGATCTGAAATGTGCACTTTACTCACACCAATCCCATCACTGCAAATGCATTTGATGGTGTTTGTATTCTTTTGATCATATTCTGTGTTAGTAAAGTCTTGATTTTCCTGGAAATACTGCCATTCTTTTTTGCTTAAACTCATACCTGAGCTTCAAATCTCGAAAAAGTTCCCCTGCTTTGGAATATGATGCTGTTTGTTCAAGGCTTTTGGAAAGGAAATCCATGGACTTTGTTTAGTAACAACCAGATGTACAACTTGTTCTGGTTTGCTCCTCAATGCATCCTCAGCGATTTCGTAAAACACTTGGAGGGATGTTTATACTCAAAAGGACACCTGTCCCTCACAGAGAGCACAGCAGCATCAGCACAAAATTCAACAGAGCAGGAGAAGGTTTTAATGGGCTGGAGAAACTTTTTCAGATTGAGGTGGCCGTGACCACCTTGCTGTGGCCAAAGCTGCCATGAGTATCTCCTGCCTGCCCAGAGCCATACCTTTGGAATAAAAACATCCTCTGGCCAGGTGCAGAGGAGCACAGGACAGGCCTGAGCCCTGGAGGAGGAGCAGGTGGGTGTCAGACCCTCACAGGAGAGAAGATGGGGAAGGATTATGAGGAAGGAGAAACAGTCACAAGATGTTTTTCTCCACATGGACACGTTGGTATCCAACTTCCACCTCTTGTTCCACCGCTCTGGGTTCCAGCCACAAAGGGAATAAAGCACAAGGAACAGTGGCACATATAATAACACACTGGTAGCAGTTTAAACCATGCATCTAAAGCTGATAAATTGTAAATAAATCAAATGTTGGAGCACAACAAGCCTCCTCCTGAAAAATGCTCCCAGGAAACTACCATCACAGATGCTTCACTTCATCAAGGGTTAACACTTTGTGTGTAACATCCCTTGGAGAAACAAACTGCAAACTTTCTGATCTACAAACTCACTAATTTCTAAGAAAGCCAGAAGCAATCCAATTTACTGTGATGCTGAATAAATCTGTAAATTACCTAAATCACAGAGGGTTGAACTTTACCCCCCTTATTCTAAACTATCCTTTGATGAGATTATAAATAATAAAAAATAGGCACAACAAAGTAGCTCAATGCTCTTAAAGCACTGTTGAGGTTCCCTAAAGCCAGGTGCTCCCATAAACAGCTAGAGCAGGGAGGGGGGGAGAGCCTTTCTTAAATAAGACATAAAATCCTCTCCCCAAGTTGCCAGAAGAAAAGTTAGTATCTGGAAGACAGTCAGTCACTGGTGGATATACACTGAAATATTTATTCACAAAGAGGTGAAT
This sequence comes from Phainopepla nitens, assembly GCA_013400175.1. NCBI lineage: Eukaryota > Metazoa > Chordata > Aves > Passeriformes > Bombycillidae > Phainopepla > Phainopepla nitens. The sequence continues at coordinate 708,826 of VXBQ01009087.1, read as the reverse complement.
GACATGATGGAAAATCCTAAAAAGCATCAGGAAATAACGAACAGCACTTTCCCCCAAAGCATAGCTGGAAGTTGTAACAGGATTTCCCCTCTCTCTCCCTTCCAACTTTATCAAATGTCCTGTCCTCATCTTGCTTGAAGGGTGAGTGACAGCTGGGAGAGGATTCTCTGCAGGAAACTCATCTGATCTGCTTGTGTACCTCAGTAAAATGTCACCAACCAAACTACATTTGCTGGAAACCTGAAAAATTCTGTTCTCCAGCAAAAAAACCCTCTTCTTCTGCTTGTATTGTTTTCCTTCCCAACTCATTCAGGTTTAAATCAGTATAAAGTTCATCTCAGTGACTCCTGTGGAACACCACCACCAGCTCCAGTGTAAACTGCCCCAAAAAAAGACACCTTGACAAAAGTACTTTCCAGGCCCTCTTTCACAGCTGCAGCAGAGATGGTTGTATTTCAATCTCACTCATTTATTTTTTACTGCCCGTGAGTTTCCAGTTGAGTTTTAATCCTGCACCACGAAAAAAATATAATTCAAGAAGGTTTCTACTATCTGAGCAGGGAATATTTTGGGGCAGCTGATTCATATCATTAGCTGCCATCCTTCAAAAGCACTGCAGAAATCACTGCAAAAATCTCAGAACCAGATGTTTTGACATTCTATGCATTCCAGGCACTCTTATTACTTTTTAAAAATTGATTAATTGAAATAACTCCTCTATTAAAATGTCATTTTAAAAACTTGAGAAATAAGACTTGATAAGGAAGAGGTTTGGATTTTTCCACTAGACATGTTCTTAAAGATAGTCTGATAAAGTTCTGCATAAGAAATTAAAAGTACAGATTAAAAAAACCCAACAGAGTGGGCATGGAATGAATTACACCAGCTTTTAGGTTCCAAATTTCACTCCACAATTTCATTTCATTTCACATGTAATTGCAAAGGAGGGGAAGAAGTTTAAAGCCTGAAATGGAATGTGCCCCGAGATTTTTTTTTTTCCTCTCTGTTTTGAAGTCAGCGTTAAAGTGTTACAGGACAGTGTTCCAGGAATTTTACATTTTTGTTATATAAAACATTTCAGAGTGGGCACTACATCCAGATAAAGTGTCACAGCAAGCTGCAATAGCATTCCAGTTCTGTGGATCCTAGTGTTTCAAGGAACAAGTAGCAAAACAATGTCTGAGAAGGAAGAAAGGCAAAAGGGCAGAAATCCTGCCCCAGCCCAGAAAATAAACACAGAGAGAGAGAAAAAGAAATAACCCCATAAGGCAAGTACAATATTTTGGATGACACAGACATGTAATCACTAGGAATAAAAGGAAGTATAGGAATAAGGTAGCACTGCAATGGAAGGTTATTTCCTCAAGGAAGAGGAAAACCTGGGAAGAGAGCATAAATTGCCAACACCCAGCTGTGTCTCAGATACAGCATTTGTTCACAGACTCTTCTGGGGGAAAGTTCTGGTGGAGCTTTGCTGTCATGAAAAGCACACACCTGTACCAGCATCTCTACTCACCAGCCCAGAGCCACCTGAACTGCAGCATACTTGAAATACCAAAGGATTGATAAATAGTCAATCTATAATATAAAAATACTTTTGTATTTTTATAAACAGAAATATTTAGTATTTATATATTAATAGAAGTGCTTCTGTGTTTCCCAAAAGCATTTTGAAAATGATTGCTTAATTCTAACCTTTTACTACATAGGGTTTTTTTTTTTTCCAGATTAACCCCTCCAACTCTGGCATTGCTGCACTTCACTTCCAGGAATGCAGGTGTTGGTGTCCTCCTTTAAATTTCTTATCCCACAAACAAGTGTTGGAGGCCATGCTGCTGAGCAGTTCCCAGGAATGGGGTATCCATGGGGAACTTTTCAGCCTGCCATGATCTCAGTACTCAGAGTTTTTGTTCCTGTTGCTGTCCCCCAGTCAGAGTGAGTTAGGTCCAAATCAACAGTGTGACAGGGAGTGTGAGGGACTGGGATTTGGGGCTGTTCTCTGTGCAGTCATACATACAGCATGTTCCACAGGGAGAATGAGATTCAGAAAGCCACAAGGGGAGCTAACTTTGCACAGAACTCCCAGCTCTGCCAGTGGAGTCTATCAGGACGGGCACAGGCACAGTGTGGCTTGGAAATATTGACCTATAGAGCCATTTTGTGCAATTTTCTGTGTCTCTCAAGCACAAACACCCAGCCAAGATGGAAGTGTGGCTCAGGACAAGTTAATCCTGAGTTTAAGGACCCTCAACTTGCAAAGGTGTTTAAAATAAGCGACAACTTAGTCATTACTCCTTGAAAGGGGTATTTGGTGACAATTCTGCTTCCTCCTGTTGTGGAGTTCTTAAGGCAGGGATTCTTTCTTGTCAAGCTATTTCTGCTTTCTGATCCAGCAAAGATAACCTTGTCACCCACAGTGTTTGACAACCCTCAAAGGGACACTTCCCATACTATCATCAGCATGCCTTTCCCCATGCTTGAAGCAATCTCTTCCCTTCCCTGGGAAAAAAATAGGTGCTGGCATGAAAGTCACTCAGTTAAATTTTAGTCTGTTATAAGGAGATCCAGATTATGTCAAAAGGAAATTTCTAGGACTGTGCCAGCACCAATAACTGCTCTGTTACCCAGAGCCAGGGATCTGTCCATTGTCATAAGTCTCCATGGTCTCCAAAACCCTGGAGGATGGAATGGATCTGCCCTGACAAGTGTTCTAGAGAGCAAAATGGACAGTGGCAAACTGCTGCCACCTCTAACTCTGTCAAAAGACACAACTCTCTCCCTTTGTTGTGTCCTCTTAACCATGCTTTCTTTACTTATACATCTTATTACCTGCAGCATTCCAAATTTGTAATTAAAAGTGAAATGGGCAGGAGCTCCATCTGGATGGAAGGAGCTTGTCCATCAGTGAGCAAGGCCCATCTGCAAAACGTCATTCACCTCTTGCCTACATTTTCTACCTTTCCATAACTGGATAAACAAGGTTCCAGTGGGATTATGGTTAAAAAACTCAGGGACTGCCTCTGTCTGGAACAGACTGAGCCTGAAATGCCAAAATAAGAACCCTCTCAGACAGAATTAACCTCTCCCCCTAACCACCGTCCTCTGGGCCAGACCTTCTAATAACTGACAGGAATGGCAAAGCTCAACTCTAACTTGGTAACAGAAGAAATTTTATAAAAATCTGAAAAAACTGGGCTTGGGGAGGGTCTGTAAAAGAAATGACAGTATTGTTCCTACTACACATAGGATTTCCACTGGTGGCAAAGCAGATCTCTTTGGAACTTTGGCTGATGCTTAATAACTTCATAGATCAATGTAGGGTTTAATTGATGGAACAGATGGAAGACACAGACTCCACAGCATTAAAGAGTTATACTTAATGCATTGGAATAACTTGGGTTTAAAATGTTCCCAGAATTGTCTGGGCACTTCAACAGTGGCATGAATCCTGTTGGATGTTTCCACTCATATTGATTTACAAGTTTGTAAACTTGATGAGATCTGATTTTTGCAGTGGGGAAAAATTTATGAATTAAGCAAAAAGAAGAAAAGTTTTAAAGACATCTACTCTTGGTAAGACAGAGCTTAACAAAGGCCAGGGTGATTCAGTTGGGAGATTAACAAGGACATATTGAAGTCCTCCCTGCTCACCAAACAATCCAAGTACACATTCAGATCATTCGATGAAAATGAGTGATTTGCACAAGATCTCCACATTCAAGAACAACACTGAGCAAAAGAGCCAGCCAGATCTTCACAATTAAGGATAAACTTACCTTAAAATTACATTTTTGCTTTGGATTTCTGTCCACCTTTAACATTAATTACAGGTGATTATTTATATACAAGAGGATGGTGAATTTGTTGATAAACCAAGATTTCTCTTCGAGGCTGATTGACCCTGAGGTTTTCTTGAAAAATTACTCTTTCCAGCATCACACAATAAATGGTAATTTGATAATAATCTCTCTCATTTATATCAGTGTGGCTAGACAAAGTTGGACCAGGCCTTATCAGTCTTTCTTTGAAGAAAGACCAATAATTCATATAAAGTGGCTGGGGCAGGCATGAGGGGGGCAGAGAGATGTTGCATGTTGAAAAATAATATGAACCTACTCTAATTTGCTATTATTCTGCTTTCAAGCTACAAAAGGCAAAAAGGCAATGCACTTGTTACAATTGACTTCACATTACATTACTGTCAATTACAACATGTGCTATGGAAAATAAAATAAGAACTGGGAAATTCATTCAGGCTGGTTTGTATCTTCTGGACCAAGCTAAAAACATGGAAGTTGTCCAGTGGCCTGAGTGACCTCAGAGAGTCTCAAATGATTGAAAAAATACCCACCCATCTCCACCAGCTCCTCTTATGGTCACTGTAGCACTGCATGATGTGATCCCTGCTCCCTAAAAGCCCAACCAAGGATTGGCTTCTTCCTGTGCTGCTCATTGCTTTGCAGTGAGACAAGTCAACACCACCTTCAGCTCCTGATAGAATCCTGCAGGATGGCTCCTACAGTCTGTGCTATTCCATAATGACATCACATCAGCCCCTGCCCACCCTCATCTCTTTAAACATCTGTCTTGTAAACAGCACAAATAAGTTGACATAAAAGGCTCTAAAAGGGCAGCCTTAAAGGACTCCAGTCCTCCCTGGCCATATTTTAGAGGCACTGGATGCCTGAGAAGCATGGACTGACTGATTTCCAGTGAGATGCCTGGGAATTCTCAAATCTTATTCAGCATCTTTTACATCTCCAGGAGCACAAACACCAAAAGAATCTGTGCGGTGCCCTTTAGGATGGACACTCAATCTGGCATTCTCCTCAGTGCTGATCAGCACAGCACAATTACAGGGTAAGTGTGGACTTATTCTTTCCCTTTACAGACATTCCCACATGGAAAGGGGTGGCTGTACCCACACAACTCCCCCCTCACACACCAGCACAAGGTGACTGCCTACTCAGTAAACCCCGTCTGGTTTTTTACAGAATTGAGAGCAGCTGCCAAATCACTCACCCAAAAATAGGACTGTGGTTAACTAGGTAAATTACCCAGGAGCTGGATAATTCAGAGCAAGGAATAAACAGGATAAACACCTCTGCAAAGGTGCTCCACAAGCCTTGGGGACACACCTCTGATACCTTGTTATGCCTCTCTTGCTCCATCAGGTTTTTGTTTTATTTTCAATAAGCAAACGGCCACCCCCACTCTGCCCTAATAGCACTGGTAATTCACAGTCAAAGGAACACCCCCACCCATGTTAACATTCATCTGCCCTTGATTATGCAGGTAAAGTTGTTTTATGGGTTGTCAACAGAGATACAGCCAGACCCTGCCCCTGCACGGCTTCCAACAGAACACGGACCCAGTGTAAATTGTGGCATTTCCATCCTGTATGAAATTCAATGGGCTTTTCATTTTCAGCATAAACCTAAACTAGTTCAAGTCAGTGTGTGGAGGCGCCTCTGCCATGAAGCAGCAGTTTGCATTAAAATTACATTATATTGTTTTGACACGTCTGAGGCAAAGGTTAAAATCATCTTTTTGCTGGACATTGTTTCTGCAATATTGCCCCGCTGCAGAGCCGCAATACGAACAAGCCCAGAATGATGTGAAATATTTCTGATACAAATTTTATTTTTATGTGAAACTATTCAAATGCTGCTGTACAACATGAACTACCTGAACCAAATCAAATCCTCAGGTCAATTCCTTCTTCCGAGTGCTCCTTAGATAACAAAGTCTTGTTCTGCGAATCTGTTCAATATATTAAAGTTGATTCACTCGGACAGTGTGTAAGATATAATACATTAATCTGGGCCATTTCAATTTCTGAGGCTGGGACTATAAAACTGGTGTGCTGCATATCTAATTTTTTTTGAATACCTGATTTATGCATCCCTCTGATGCACAGTGTCGATGGTATGGCGGATGCGGCTGCCGCATTAACAACGGGCTGCATCAGCACTCAAATCTTATCTTGTTAAATCAGACAAATGTAGCTCAATGAAAAGGAAGGAATAAATGCCTGGGATGGTTGAAAGGAGTGAATTTTAATCCTGTTTGTTAGGGGACTTTCATGGTGGGGGCTGAGTGACTGAGGCAGCAATGTCCACCAAGAGCTTATGGGACTATGAATTATTACATGCTCACACACACAACTACACAGGCAGAGTATACAAAGGCACAGCTTTTCATTTTATTCCTACACAGACAGGTAAACATCCCCACACCGACATCCATCCAGATACAAACACACACCTCTATAAAACTGCAGAAATAAATGCTTTTTAGGAAAAGCAGGTCTATATTTACAAAGTGTAAATTTCCACCTCTCTCGGATTCAAGAACAACCATAATTGCTTCTTTGTATATAATTTATCATTTTGTGCAGGGAAACAAAAGTTGTCACATGGCCTAAGTATCCAGGAATAGATTAGATTTTCAGAGTAATTATATATGTTTATATGATTTTGTGGCTGGATGGAGTACTGCCGGCACTCTATACACAGTCAATATTAATTCTCAAGGAAAGAAAATGTTCCTGTGTTTGCACAATCAACGAGACCTTTAGAAATAAGCTTTCTGCCAGCCAAGAAAAAGTTTCAATGGCACACACTCCGCAGCCTCAGCTGAGATATTTACAATAAATGGAAGGTATTGTCAGAATTAATTCTTAGGGAAGACCCTGAATCACTCACTGTAATTTGAATTTCTTTCTCTAGTAAACTCCCTTAGTTCATCCTCAAACTGTAACTTGGTAAAGAACCTTCGTTTGTCTATAAAAATATATTTGGCAACAGACCAGGATCACAAAGCTCTTCTACCAGGCTACAACCAAGGCAGCCTGAGCAGCATAAAACCCCAGTCCATTTAAAGCCAAGTTATAGCTAGAATTATTTAATTGGCTCAAAGGTGAAATTTCATGCCCAGTAAAACACTGGAAATATATTATTTAAGCAGGCATCAGTTCAGTACTTATTACTTCTCTCTCTCCACAAAGACCAATTAAAAGTGGAAATAAGTCACAAGATCCATCTCATCCCATCCCATCTCTGCAGCCTCTTCCTGTGTCCAAAACTACATGGTCAGTACTCCATTTGACATCATTCCTGCTTGTTGTGGTGGCACAAACACTGTTTGCAAGGATGCAGTATGAACCAGGAGGAGGGCTGAAAAGAGCCTGTCATGCTCAAATAGCCCATGTAACAACCCTCCCATCTGCAAAAGACCTGAGACCAAATCCTTAAAAAGAAATTTGAATGCTGTGTTTCATTTCCCTTTCGACTGAACGCAAAGGCTCATCTTTAAATTCATGAAATATAAACATTTTAGAGTTGCTATCTTGAGTTAACTTAACCTAGCCTTAAAAAACCCAGGAGTAAAGAGAAGCAGTGATGGAGGCCCAGACATGGCAGAGACAATTCATTATAGACCTTTTTAATCCAATTATCCAGGAGAGGTTGGGATCCACAGCCCAAATACATGCAGTGCAATGGAAGAGAATACAAATAAAGGCCATGTTCTCACTCTTCCTAAAAGTTCCAATGGCTTTCCTCTATCCCATGCATATTAACAAGTGTGCAGATCAATTCAAAGTCTTATTTCTCTTTTGAGAACAAAGGGGAAAAAAGCACATGTACACCAACAATTCTAAATCTAAGTAAGAAATAAGAGCTGATGGTTCTGACTCATTTGGAGAGCTGTGCTGCCAGGAGGGAAGGTTCCCCTTCCTCACCGGCCCAGTGAGCACTGCATGGGCTGGAAAGCCAGGAGAGTTCTTTCAGAGAGAGACAGGGAATGCTCTTTGCTGAGTGTAAAATCCCTAAAACACATTGTGCCACAGTGATGCCATTCCAGGGAGGACACACCTGAAGTCTTGGTGGCTGCCAGCCTCAACCACTCCTGCTCTCACTGAGAGCCTTGCTCAGGAGAAGCAGCAGAGAGACACAAATAAAACGGCCAAACCTTGGGGAAAATACAGATAAAATGAGCAAATCAAGATAATTGTGCTAATTACCATAATGAAGGGAAGATTTTGTGTTTGCATGAAGGCTCCCCCTCCCCCGTCACGTGCGCGGCGCTGCGGCCGCGTCCAGGATAAATGAGTCCCAGGCCTGGCTGGATGCTCGGGTTTCTGTCCAAGTGGCTCCATTACATGTGTGTCCCCCAGGGTCACACTGCATTAGCAGACTCCTTTAGTCCATACATGATGAACTGAGGATTTGGCAGAGCGTGTTCCAAAAATCCATTTGTGACAGGCATTTGCAGTGTCCGCAGGAACTTGGGCTCACTTTAAAGGAGGCTCGCGGGCCCGGCTTTGCTTTCTTTTTTGTTGTTGTTTTCTTTTTTGTTATGTTTCCGTTGGTAGAAAAACAAACCCTGAAATGTCTTTGGGGTCATGGAAGAGTGACCCCATTGGCTGGGCTAATTTGATTGTGCCAGAACAATAGCACTGTACTCCTCTGCCAGCCAAGTGCATGCTAATTATGCGATTTGCCCTTGATAAGACCTTGGTGGGTCATTCAGCAGTTGTGATCTGTCACTGACTTCTAATCATGTATTATCGTCTGGGTGAGTCAGAATGGTACCCTAAGCTTTCTGTCTTTACAGCAATGTGGCACTCTAATTACCTTATGCCAAGTGGATATGCAGAGACTGAATTAAGTGATCACTGTGATTGCCTTCAAAATCTTCTCTTTATCCTTTGTGTTGCTTCTCCGCAATTTACATTTTAAGATGCTGAGAAGCTTTTGGTAGACTGAAAATGCCAGTCTAAAAAAAAAAGATTTTTTAATTTAAAAAAAAAAGGCATCTCACCAATTCCTAACAGTATTTAAATGCTGCTAAGCAATATACCTCAATAAGACACACTCAGTAAACTTGTTGGGAATTATAAGACATCCTTTACCTTTTAATCTGCAGCCAAAAGAAACAAAAGGAAACGAGCCTAATCTCTTCCCAAAGTTTTAACAATGCAGGATTGCTATTTAATATGCAAAAAATAATTATAAAGTGCTTTTCCACATTGATTCTGCCTGTGAAATGTAAACATAGATATAACAAATACTATGGAGCAAATGTAAAGCTGGAAAAGCTTCACTGCTGTGCTCATCGTGTTCATTAATAACAGCAAAGATGGGTTGGTTGACCCTGGGAGTCCTACAAATTCAGGCACAAATTCCTCACCTATTGGCTCAGGCATTTGGTGGCAATTCAAGGGATCTAGGAAAATGGTCCATGTTTCACCCAGGACTGTAAAAATCAGGGGTTTGAAATGCACTGTGCTCCCCTACTGTTGCATAGCAACTCTCAAAAACTACAGAGCAATCTGTTATGGTAAACCAGCCCCATTAACATCTGCATTTGCCCCAAGAATGATCTAATGCCTTTTGCAATGAAAATGTGGTGATATGTCTGGAGTTTAAACAAACAAAGTAATGATTTATAAAAATTTGGTAAGATGCATTTGTCTGAATTAGCCTTGAAAATATGAACTCTGAAGTGCTACTTGAAAGTTGTCATAAAACAGACAAAAAAACCTCACAATGGTGAATTTATAGTACCACTAACAGAAAATAAGGATTTTCAAAGCTTTTCTGTATTGTCTGTCAATATTGCAGTATAATTTTTTTTATAGAAAAAAACGGGGGGTGGGGGGGAAGTCAATAAAAACCATAAAGCACAATTGAGAAAAAATTGCAAGCCTTATTTTCCTCAAATCACATGATGCCCAAGCAGCATTATTTGCTGAAACCTTGGCTTGTTTTGGGGGTGGGGGGGAAGGGGAGAGAGAAAAAGAGAGAGAGGCAGAGTGCCTAGAAATAAGATGCAGTCCCTGGGTGGCAAAACAAAAGAGCCCAAGAAAAAAAAAAAAAAGCTGTAGAAAGTTGACACAGTCAAGAATAATGGCTAAATCTATCAAGTTTGATCAGGTCTGCTATAATGAAGTGGAGCTTCATATTCCAAGCAGGGACAATGAAGACAGAAGTCAGGCTCTAGAAATGTGCTGCTCACTTTGTGCTTGGAATATGCAGCAGCCAGCAGGGAGCCACAAGATAATTACACAGTATTTGTGTGGTTCCAGGGAGCTTCCTGTGCAGGTTGAATGCCCGTGCTATATTAAAAGGCAGCACAGTGAAATGTTTTTAATGAATATTTTTGTCAGGGAAAGAAAAGGCATTTGAATGATTTTTGTGTATGCAGGGAAGGAGAGGTGGAACATCACTGTCAAAATACAGGTACCTTTGTTTATATTTACTCCATTATTTACAGTTTCAAGAGCCTGATGTCCCTTCAATAATACAAATCACAATGCCAGCTTAATGCTGTTCAGGGCTAATCACACTCACAGTCCTAACTAATGTCTGCTGTGAGTGTGTTCCACTGAAATCCTGCCTCAACTGCCTTGAAACTTCTTTTATTTTTATTTCCACTAGGAGCTGAAATGTTTAGACACATTTAATCAGGAAACTCAAAGAAGTAACACAGATGTTGATACTTACTATTCAGTAGCCCTTGGCAGTGATAGATTTAAACCAGGAGAATACATTATTCCAGCACTCTGTAACTCTCACCTAACAGATGTGAGTAATCCACTGAATTAAAACCCCCAGACATGAGACTCATAAATGCTCATTCTGAAGCACGAGCCATCACATTGATCACAGCCTGGACTTGGGCAAAAAACTTTCATTCCAGTTCATTTTGGTGGCCCAGATTTCAACATTCTCTACACCTAAGCCAGCCCCTGTTCTGCTCACAACTGAATCCCCTCTGGTGTGCACGGCCCAAGACAATTTGCTGTTCTGTGCCGCTCAGCATCCTCATGCAGGGGGAAATCAAGCCCTTGGGATTCCACAGCATCACCCTCCACAAGAAATACAGGAACAAACACCCACTTCCTGCTCCAGGCAAGGGCTGCAATCCACGAGGTTTTTTAAAGTTTTTACAATAAAAATTAATTTTTAAACAAATACCCTGGTTAGGTCCATAATTAAACTGTGATTCAATAAACTCCCTGGCTGAGAAAGGAGGCCCAGGAACCCTCATGTCCTTCCACCCAGGATCAGCATCTCTGCCTGCACTGCCCCTTCTGCTTCCCACCCAAAATGTGTGCCTGGATTGAGGGGATTTATCACCAAATAGCAAACAAGAAAGGCAAAATGTCCTGTTTCTAAGGATTTTCCTAGAAACGCAAAAAAAACCACATCAAATAATTTCTGGACAACTTGGAAACAAGGAATGCAATTAAAAAGAATCACTCCTTTGGTGATGATGCTTCAGGTAATCCAGAGCAGCAGGAGACAAAGTTTCTTCACATCATCAAAAATACAGACAACTTCCACCCTTCCACATTTTTAACTCTCTGCTGACAAAACCAGTCACTATTTGTGATAACAGTCCTGGGAAAACCACAATGAAAGAGGGCGATGCTTCACCTGAATTTGGTTATTGAAGAAAACAACCTCAAGGATCAAGATAATGCAGCCAAAGAGGCTTTTGGGTTTTTTTAAAGGACATTAGCAAATTATTGAATAATTCCGACATTGTCACTGATTTTACAATTTTAATTCTTTATGAATAAAAGTTATTAAGAATAGCTATGGCCACAAATTAATCCCCAGTATAACTCCACGGATTTCCTTCTTGCTACTGGATTTAAGTGCATCTAGAACTTGAAATTTACAAAACAAACAAGCAAAACCCCCTCAAACTCCAAGCTGTGAAAATCATTCCTCAGAAATTCTTTTCTTTTCAATTCAAATATTTACTTCTTGTATATTTTTTCTTTTTTAAGAGCTCTAAATTAAAAACCCTTGAATCACTGAGCACTTCAGCAGTGTCACCTCACCTTTGCTACCAGCAGGGACTGATTCTGCCCTTTTGAACAGGAGATTCACCAAAGGCAGGAACAAATCCTGATGCAAAAGGGAATAAAAGGTTTCACGTATGTAACACCTCCCCTTTTTTTGTTTGCATTCCTATTTTAGTAACACTCTGTGGTAGGATTTCTGCCATGATCAAAGGGCTGCACTGGAAATACCTCTTTCAGAATGATCAGTGCTAGATTTTTGCAAGGAACTGAATGCGATTTCTGCTCCACTCTTTGTCTACAGCAGCTCTAATTTAAAAGGAAATCTTTCAATTAGGAGATGAAGAGGTAAACAGCTGTCACATTTGGAGCCCGTGTAAGCATTATAACCTACATTCCACACCCCTGAGCAGAGGAATCCAGAGGAACTTCCTCCACCACAAAGGATGGGAGCTAAGCGAGAGTTGTCATTTTATTTTTGGCAAGTTGATAAAAATTTCTGCAGCTTTAGGGGCTCGAGCCCACCTCTGAAATGGAGGGGAAATAATAATAATTACTCCTTTGGACCCCTGGCTGTTGGAGGTTGCCTTTTGTGATTAGGCTAAATAGTCACAACTAATCAAGCACAACAAGCAGGGCTTGCTCCATTTCATACAGTTCACTCTACCAAATCTGGTTTTGAGTAACTGAAATATCAAAGATTACACCTCAGCACTTAAGAGCCGAGCTCTCCTCCACCCACCAGAGCCCGTGCTCTGTGCATGCAGCTCATTTCTGTTTCGCTGTTGTTACAAATAAGCTGCAAGAATAATAACCTCACTGGGTCAGATTCTCGTCCTCGTTCCGCCTGTCCATTTAATTCCATGTAAGCCAGTGCATTACACCAGATTTACAGCACTGAGTGACAACAGGATTCACTTGGGCCAATAGAATCCACTCAGGTTCTCACAAGTTTGAGGGAGAGCAGAATTGTGCCTCTAACGCAGCAAAGAAATCTTAATTCCGTCCTTGCTGTGCACCCTCTTCCCTTGCAGCAGCCATATAAACTGGGTAATGAAGTCACAGCTCCTTTTTGCATCTGTATATTAAACAGTTATTTTGCCAATATTTATATGCCCATATCCCTAGGTACAAACAGAGCCAGGGATATCAACCATAGGTGTTGCATGAGATGAGCTTTGTATCAAAGGAAAAAAGGCTCCTCTCCATCTCGGATGCTTTATTTTATTCAACTGGCTCTTTTTCACATTGTTATATCCAGTGAATGTGGCACGGTTGGATTCAGAAGAGAACCTTAAGCGTTATCATAATGCTTAGAAGCAATGGCTTCACACTGTATAATCTATCAAAGGTGTCAGATTTACAAAATGCAGATTTTCTGTCAAATTTGGGCACTATAAGCACTGTATCTTTTCACTAAGGTGCTGACTGCTGTTTTAATGAGGCCCTTTGGTGGCTGTAAAAAACTGAAAGGAGAGGATTATAGGGGTTACCCTAGGTATTGTCTATTTGTCTTACAAATTTCACACTAACTACCAATTACATCGCCATAAACCTTTTGGCTACTTCAAGCTATATGCCATAGAATACATAAAAAATACGCTGTGTTAACCTCTCCCATATTATACGAGTAACTACAGCCACTGATGCAAGTAACATATCTAATGAAGCCAATAATGAGCCTCTTTAAAAGTAGTCTTGTTATAGGAATAATATTAGAGCAGTTCAGTTAAAGGCTAAGGTCCATTATGGCACGCTTCCTGTGTTCTCCGGTCCCAGGGCTGAAAAGATGCTGACATGCTAATTCAGGCTCAAGAAGGGCATTAATCTCACAACCTTCTACTTGTCATGCTTAATGGGACATCCTGCCTAGGTGAAATGAACCTGATGTATTCAGGTAAACATAATTTAATAAGGGGGAAGGAAAAAAAAAAGTATAGCCAGGTCCGACATAATGGGAAGGGGAATATTTACAATTTATTTATGTTTATATCTCAGTGGAGAGGATTGTTAACATTCAACTGAGAATTAAGCAGTGTAAGAAAAGGGCAAATAATGCAGGATTTGTTTAAAACCCAACTGCTGAAATATTGGTGCACTTAAAGGAACATGTTAATTTGGAAGAGAAGGAGGAGGAGAAGGAGGAAGGGATGTGCTAATGTGGGGCTTGGAGCACCTGAGTGTAAAATAGAGATCTGGAGCTATGGAGTCTGATGTTTAAAAGGCAAGCATGAATGTCAGTGCGTAGCTGTAGATCCTCTTTGGGCTGTCATCAATCAGAAGTCTAATAAGCTCCCTAAAATTATGTCACAAGGTACAGAAGAGTACCAATGGCAGCAGGTAAAGCAGCACATGCCCCACTTGCAGCCCGGGTGAGAAACACAGGACTCACCTCCCAAAAGCCCCAAAGCACCAGGAAAACACACCTGGACACAGTGTGCATGGGCCTGGTGGGGCATGCTGCTGAATTTACAGATGATAATTGTGGCCACTCCTTGGATTAGGAGGAGCTCAAAGTACAAAAAAAAAAAATTGTCAGCTACACAGGAAAAATTGATTCATGAATAGCAGCCAGGTAGCCAAGAAAGCCAAAGCATTGGGTATGAGGCTATAGGATGGACTTGTAAGGTTTTACCCCTAGAAGAGGGTCTTCAGAATTTGCCTTTCACTGCCCCCAAAGTCTAAAGGTTGCTCTACATATTTCTGTGCTGGCTGAGGAAGCAGGATAGAATCATCAGACACTCAAATGGAATAAAGCTATTATGGATGCTCCTTGGTGACTGGAAAAAGCAGAACCCCTCACTCCAGTGCAGAGCAAGGCTGTCATTTCCAACCTCTGGGGCTTCTTTAACAAACTACAGCTTCATTCCTTTCATTTCTGTACAGCCCAAACATCACTGTAGCATCAAAAGCTCAAGGGAACAACTCTGCAATTCTTTGGCTGTTGTCAGGTTTTAACTGTAGCCACTGCCTAACTGAGCAGGGAGCGTGTGTCACATCACCAGGGCAGTGGTGATGAGAAACCAGAGAGAATTAGGTAAATATCCCAGTGCTGTGACTGTGGAACAGCTGTGTTATAGTTGTGAACTGTTCCAGAAAGGGAGCCAAACCCACCTTCCCCCAGTAACAACCCCTTTTGCTGGACAGGCAGAGCCCAGACCGCCCTTGCGCCACAGCACTGAGAAGAAACCCAAACTCCACTTTTAAGCAGCAAAAGCCCCCAGGTATGGAGAGAGCACCATTCAGTGGGGCCCTTGCAGGCTCACACACACAGACATTAATCCTGTTAAGCCTCCAAACAGGCCTTGGCTGCCTCCCTGGCTCCCAATGCACCTTTTGACCATAAACATCTGGGTATTTTATCTAGGCTGATTTTTGCAAGCAGTTTCCTCTAAAGCCACTAATGCAGGCTGTTGCAGTGGGGCTCCTTGGTGCCTATTAGGTGCTGGCCATGCTGAGCCAGGCTGGGGGCTGTGCACATGAACTGCTCCACAGGGGGCTGCAGGAGACTCGGCTGCTGCAAGGCACAAACCTTCCCAGAGCTCTCAGGTGCACACAGGAGTGCACTTGCCATTAAGTTGTTTCTCAGGGAGAGGCCTGTTAGCTGGGAAAGCTGATCCTGCTCCAAAGGCCAGTGCAAAGGGACCATAACCCTCACTGGGGGAGATGTGTCCAGAGGAGGAAGCGGCCCCAGGAATCCCAGGCAGCCAAAGGCCGCAGGGATAACAGGCAATTGTGCCAGGTACAAGCTGGGTTTGATGTGCAGCTTTCCACCCACACACCCCTGAGCCTGCCAAAGGATGGCCCACAGAAATCAGCAGTTCACAAGTTCAATCAGTAAGTACCCTTTTGTTCCCAGCTGCAGCTTGTAAGAAATTTGGAAGTGGAGGCCAGTGAGATTGCCCCAGAAACACTGGCAGGGTTTGCTGATCCAACACAAAACCTCCCCCTTAAAGTTAAGGAAGTCTCAACCACATTCCCACATTTGAGTGCATTCTCTCTCCAATAGATACTTTCCCAGACTCATTTTTGAAGTTCCCTGGGTGCCAGGCAGTTCTCCCTTCCCTTCTTATGAATTTTTTTCTCCCCATCCAAATGGGAACCATGTTCTGTTCTGTATAAAATCAGCTCTGCAGAGCTGGATAAAATATGTCACCTTAGGCACCTGAATTAATAGTTTGGTTATGTACTCTGTTAAGTCTTTACTATAGATCAGCATAACTGTGCCAGACAGACAATTCTTTAGAGCTAACATTTTAAAAAGGTGCCAAAGCCAAAGGCCCTTTGAGATCCTACTGAATTANAAAAAAAAAAAAAAGGCACAAACCCAACCGAAAACAGACTTTTTTTTCCTCTTGCAGCTTTCTTCAGTAGCACTGGAAATATAATATAGTGGAAAACATTGGCAGGAATAAGCAGTTCCGTGGAGTTGCTAAAGCTGCAATTAATGTTAATGAAGCTATACCTTATACAGAAAGGAGCCACAGTATAAATTGGGTAAGTAAGAAAAACGATCAGCCATTGTGCTCTTCCCATACAGTCCATCAGGCTATTGCCTCTGCGAAGCCATCTTGATTTGAAACCATGAAATAAACCCAAATAAATCTGCGAGCAGGTGTTCCTTGGTGCAGGAGCGCTGGAAGTTGTAAGGCAAACAGCCTAATTTTAGCTTCCACGGAGAGAGTGAAGTAAATTTACTGCTCAGCCATGCAGCGAGCGCGGGGAGGACGCGAGCAGCAGGAGCTTCCAGCGGGATGATGCTATTAAGGCAGGAAGACTTCCCGCGGCTGTGAAGGAAGTAGTGGAAGGCAGGTGATGGAAGTGGGGGTTTGCCAGGCAGCCACGGGCCCACTGTACATGTTAAGTTGTTGTTTTCTGCTCAGCTAAGCAGCAGAGAATTGATATGTTCGCAATGAAGTGCAATGACAATTAAATTGTAACTGACCTACATGTTACCATCATTACGCTTTCTCTTTTTTACTGCTTTCCCTCTTATTTAATCACACAGTATGGGGTTTTTATTAGGCTGTAATGTTAAAATCTTCATCCATTTAGCCATAAATGTTTGACTGGTTATCTATCAGACTTCCCTGCACTATACAAACAAAACCATTTTGCTGAATCATTGTTGACTTGTTTGTGGCCTAATTTAATGAGTGTAATAACTTACATGACTACCCAGTTAACATTTAGGAGCCCAGAAAAGACCTGCTAGCATGCAGCAAGCTACTGTATATGTTTTCCATTCCTATCACTCCTCTTTGCAGTAAATTTTATACAATAATATGCACTTCTTGCAAGGCTGTCTTTGCTTTTACTCAGCCCAGGTTGTGCATTCTTTAGCCAGGCTGCAAAGCTGAAAATCAAGGGCCTCAACTTTCACTGGAGTTTCAGCTTTCTAAAATTCAGGTAACCTCTTACATGGGCATCAAAATATCAAGCACAAGAAGCTTCAGCACACATCCACTGCACTGTGCCCATGCAGGAGGTCACCTTACCCAGAAGGAAAGCAAAACCAGTTCCTAGCTCTGACACAGAAAAAGGTTTTGAAGTTAAAATACAGAAAACTAAACCTTATTTCAGATGAGGTGAAGGAAACGTGGCTGCCTTGTGACATTCAGGGGCCAGTCCCAGGTGTTTGGGCCTGGGCCTGCCTGAGGCAGAAGGAGAGGATCCCCTGACTCCAGGGAACCCACAGCAGCAGTGTTCACCTGGGGGATCATTTTTACTCCATTATGCTGAAAATAAACCCCAAACCTTCTTGTCACTGCGTACACTTTCAGATTCATCTGCCATCTGACAGCCCTGCAGATCAATTAAGTAGCAAACGAGAGTCTCCATATTCATACACTAATTTAACACAAACTTGGCAATTCAGAGGTGTTTTTCTGCTTGTGAGGCCATAACTCAAACACCAATACATGGAGGGTGACAATTTGTGAAGTGCAAATGCTGAAATTTCCCATTTTCCACGCAAAAATATCATTTCAGTGTGACAAAGGGATGGCACCAATTATATTTTATTGCAGACATCCTTTGTTAATGGCAATGAATCAAGCAGAACTGGGGAATTGCAGTCTCTGCTGTAAAAGTGACACTGTTCTAGGTAAATCCCAAAGCATGGAAGAGCCTCAGTTGTCCCCTAGACATATTCCAACAATCCTCTTATCCACAGGACAAACTAACCCCCAAAGGCATCAAAACAGACACCAGGGTCACTTGGAGTCCCTTTGAGTCTGTATGAAAGGACTGAGCACAAGGATTTTCAACTTAGGAGAAATGATCATCTATGGATCTGCCAATTTACAAATATTTCACCAAGATCTCTGTATTTTTATTGAATGTCACAAACTTACCGTAAAATTTCTTTAAAACAAATAAGAAGGAGTTAATATTTGATTATTTATATTTTGACCACTGTTATATCAAGTGAAAGGCTTTGGGGTTTTTGTTCTTTCAGTCTGCAACATGAAATGCACTCTGTCTTTATCAATAGCATAGTACTGACCTAGGAAAGTCATATAAATTATTTAATATCAGGAAAGGTTTTTGGAAAGATACCTGAATTCAATTCACAGCTCTATTTGGTTTTAAAAACCCTTTAAAGACCTCAGCAACAGCAAAATGGGTAAATTGTCAAAGAGGGGTGTATTTCAAAGCCTTTGCAGGGCCATGATTATGAGTTTTATTTTGAATGGATAACAGCACACACCATGTGGCCTGGCAAATCACGCTGAAGATTTCTATTATTAAATCCTGCAACCTTAAATATTTGATGTTTTTTCATTAGTGTTTCTGACTCTCCTTCTATTCCATTTGTAGGATTGAAGAACAGGCCTGGTAGTAAAAAGTCTGATGGAATAAGCCTCTGACTCACAACTTTTCTGCTTTTCCTTCTCACTTCGTTTTTTTACTTTCTCAACATGACACAGGAAGTACAACCTGGAGAACTTTTAGGCTACAGCTCAGACAACAAAAAACGAGAATTCTCCATACACAGGACTCAGCCCTGTGGAATCCAGCAGGAAATGAAGATAATATTCGTGACTGGGTATTTCTGCAACTTGCTGAACAGAGAATCTGCCAAATCTTTACCAAAAATATAATCCCATGTTATTTTTTCAAATTTCAGTCACTGCTGTTTGTGCCAGGTGGGAAACTGAGGCAGATGAACTGGGAGTCACAATGAAATCTGAGGAAAAATCTAAATGCTTTTTTGCTGGATGAATATACAAAAGCTGGATAAAGGTAATCGCCTTAAAAAAGGGTTTTTTACAAGGAAAACTGCCTTGTGAAAAATCCAAATCCCACAGTCCTGAGACAGGAAGTCAATTCCACAAGTGTACAAGTCTCTCCCTCACTCCACAACTGCTCTGTGCTGTGCAGAGCCGGGTGATGCTTGCTTTAAAACTTTCCTCTAGGTTAGGATCATTCCATGATGATCTTTGTGATTCCCTTCCCACTCTGGATAGTCTCTGATTTGAAACCCAGGGAGCACCCCTTGGCCAACCATCAGTCCCAGCTGCTGTCCCACTAACTCCTCTGTTCTGACACTATTGCCCTTCTGGCTCTATCAACACCTCTGTGAACAGATTTATCCTGATCCTACACTGTAAACAAAAGCTACCCTCAAAATATTTCTCCTGTTATTGGGACAAGGCAGGTTGGGAATGGACTCTGAAATTCTCTTGCTGGCACAGCCAAAGGTCATGTCAAATATATCTACATGTTTGAATAAATGCAAACAAGTCCCAGCATTCCTGCCTTCCACCACAACTCTACAAATTTACTTTAATTATTTAATCAGTTTGGTTGAAATTCAAAGTAGTAAGTTGTTAGTTACTACTTAACATTCCTTATAAATTGCATTTATTAGTTGCAGGAAGGAGACTTGCCATTGTTACAGTAATTTAAATTGTTACCACATGGCTACAGACTCCTAACTGGTGGGTTTGGGGCAAAAATCAGCTCCTTAAAGACCCTTAAAAGACACTAGAGATAAGCTAACCAAACTTTTGTCCAGGAAGTCACAATTTATCAAAAATGTAATGCACCATGGATGAAATATTCATTGTAAGCAGCACATAACGTGGTCCATGAAATGACATCTTAGCATCTCTCACTCTGTTCATATGGAAGTTTGCTGACAGGGCAGGGTGATGCTCCATTGATATTTAACAGTCCCAGCTCCATGGTCCTTTGTGAGATTGCAACTTTATCCACCCCAGTCCGTTCTTTCCCCAGCACTAAATCAGTCAACATTGACACACAACACTGTTCCAGTCCCTTTGCTCAATTTTAATGCTGGAGATGTTTTAACTTCCCAATATTATTAACTTGGAAAGCAGCTGAGGAAAGAATCTCCTCCCTTCCCAATTCTCCCTGCACTTCTTGGATACATGCACACCCTCATGATAAACCCTGGCATCTTCCTCCCAAGGAAAAGGATGGTCTCTGCTGGGGATCACTGGAGAAATTTTACAGCTGGAGACTCTTTAACCTTGATGCAGCACAGACAAGAATACGTCAGCACCTCCTATAGGAAAATTCGGATGAACACCACACATGAAATAACAAAATAAAATAATAGATTCATCTTCCTGCAGCTAAAGATAAATATTAAATAATCCTATCTGCTTCTGGCTGAAAATTAATTTCTTCTAAGGCAAATAGTGTAATACATATGTGCGTTTCAATTCCCATTTGGCAAAAAGCCTATTTTCAGTCTGCAGTACATAGACTTTTGGAATACCAGAACTGCATTCATCACAGACACACTTAAACAAATAAAATCTTCCTTCGGGTATCAGTTTGCTGTGGTCTAGTAAAATAGATATATATTTATATATTTTTCAAACCATCAGTATTTCTACCCAATCCAGATAGCCAGATTAGAAACAAAGCTCTTTGTTTAATATTTAATTAGTCCAGCAAACCCCTCCAGGAGGGTTATCCCCAGCATCCAAACTCCTCTGCCAAGCAGGACCACAGACACTGCCCACTCGTGCCACACAGCCAAACGCCTGCATTTTGGGATTGAGCCATCCATGCAGCACTCCTGATGAGCTCATTGCCCAGGAAAGGACAGGAGAGCAAACACACCAGTGTGAGCTCTGTCTCCCTGCCTTGGCTCAGACACAAACATCTCCATCTCCCCGTGCCTCTGTCGCTCCCTCGCTGCTGAGCACACGGATTCACTGTGCACTAATCAGGCTCAGCTCCTGTGTGCAACCTGCCAGGTGAAATGTTGTGACAGAAAGCCTGACATGCCATGACATTGTGTAGTCTTGTCAGCTTCCTGAGAATGCACTTTATTCTCTCCCTTTCCACTGAAACCCTCTTCTCCTGTTTCAGAGCATCCAGTTGTCTCTTGCACCACCCTCCACAGAACCTTTCCCATGGCATGTTCCAGGTGCAGTTTACCCTCTCTTGCTATTAAACAACTTCCCTCCCCATGCTCAGAGCCCTGAGGAATATGAATTGCTCACTGCCCAAGGTTGGAGAGCCTAGATATTTTTCCAGACCTCATCCTTGCCCATCCAAGCACATGAATTTACAGGTTTGCCAGGCTGTTCTTCAGTCAGACCCTTCTACAGTCCAGCCTGGGCTCTGACAGAGTTTGTAGCACCCAATTCTTTCTCCAAAAACTTTTGAAGATCTCTTAATCTCAGTCTCTTAGCCAGGACCTATTTGGCAGTACCCAAAGTAGCAGCTCTGATGCAGGATGCACAGATAAGATATTAGACCCCGCTACCATGGTGATTGATATTCTAAAAATATCCAACTCAGCTGTACTGACAGATGGGTTAAATATATGGCTGCACTATACCTGGATCACAATCTGTTAGCATGAGGATGCAGATAAGGACCAGAGTGCAGTTCAGTTCAGGAAGTTTAAAGAAAAATGCTCAAAAAAAGTATCTATAAGCCCAGTGTTATGAAACTACTCGTCTCATGTGTTAAAAAGGCTTCATTTTCTCTCTGCTCTGCCAACTCTATCTGGTCCCATTCTGCACTCAAGGAGATGACAAATGTGCAGATTGCAGTGGTAAGGAGAAGGAATCCAGTTCTTAGGAAACAACATGACAGAAAGCATTTGTTGCTGCTGCTGAAATTTGTGTATCTAAGCATTCTGTGAAGTCTAATGTGATCTTAGGCTGCCTGCTGCCTTGGAAACTAGTGGTCAGATACTCTCAGCAGCAGGCATAACCAGCTAGAACATTTGGATTAGATGAAATTTCATGGAACTGAAGTATTTTACACACTGGCTTCAGTCAATTTCTGTTGAGGACCAAAAGAGAGCGAGCACTCCTTGAAAATCACAACCCCATATCCTATTGGCTTGGGCACAGGGATGTTGGAGCTCTAGACTCAAACCCCTGTTGGACCAAGTGATTTGGAGTTAAATCAACTGCTCTTGAAGCTAACAACAGGCCAGCCAGGCTGCTAACAAGAAAGTCAAGAGATGTAACTCTTAGCTATAAAAAGAGAAAGAAATAAACCCAAACACGTACCTATTTTCCATGTTGTTTGATTCTCTCAATTGCAACCCTGAAGCTTTGAGAATTCAAGTAAAATTTGTCCACTTGCCCAAAGCAAAGCCCTTGGATTACAAAAGTTAATAGAGAGTAACTGAGCTAAAAACTACCAAAACATCAGGTAATGAGGGTTCCACTTCCTAATAATCTTGCTTTGGAGAAACAGAAATCCTTTTTCCTCGGGTACCATTTTAAGGTTAGGAGGCTGAGCAGAGAGTCTTGTTATTGTAGGAATAGGAGAATCAAATTAGCAAGAGAAAAGAAATTTGGATCATGAGGTGGATTTCTACATCTCCCACCTCTGCAGCACAAGGACTGGAGTTCAGAAAGCAGCTTTGCTGCATGGGGCAGCTCCACATATTGCCAAATATTGTTTTCCTCCAGGCAGCAGCTCGAAAGTGAGAGCATACATTGGGTGTGGGCTGTCCCCACAGCCTCCAAACCTCAAGGGCCTTTCCCAGGCTGCTGAAGGCATTTAGCTTTTGGCAGCTGCTGTGATGACAGGGAAGGGCCCATTTGCAAAGTGCCCTCTTCAACCCACAGAGCTGCCACTGCAGCTTCCTCATCCCAGCTGGGATCACAGCAATGGGCTAGGCTGGAACTGCAGTGGCAAGATGCTGCAAAGTGCCTCTGAATCCCCATTAAATTAATACTCTTTATTAAAAACATCTTTGCATCCAGATCTGAACATTCCTGGGATTTCTCAAGGTCAGCTGTGCAGGGGGATGTCCCTCCCTCATATTGCAACCCCCTGAAGTGGTGATTTCTCCTCCTGTCTGGGCTCGGAGCAGAGCTGCCCTTTGCAAGCACCTGGTGGGTCACACTCTCCAATAACATCCATTAGGTATGGATGGGATTTGGATTTCAGCATATTTGTATGGAAATCACCCTTGTGGTGTCATTGTACTCCTTATAAATCACTTCAATATCAGGCTCATAAACCCAAGTGATTGTAGAGAACAAATAAATACGGATGCATTGCTGGAAGTGTGCAACAAGGAACACTGCTGGACACTTCTCTGAGGGCTGTGGTCAGCATAGGAGAGGTTTCCCACCCACTCCTTCCTTTTTTAGCCATCCTGTTCTTACAATTTCAAATTTAATACTTTTTCTAATATACGTTACCTCCCATGTATTTAAACTGTACTTAAAAGCATGCTAAGAACTGGTAATTCTTTAATGGTTGTTCACTTACAAGCGATTGTGGGTCATTACACAATCATTTAAAGGGCATTAATGAGAACCATTTAATGGTTTTAGTAGAATATCATTGTAAGGGACAGGGGAAAAGTTACTGGCTGTAAATTTTTATGACCATTTCCTACAAAACGTATTACTTTAAAGATTTATGTACGTAACAATGAGTACAATAAAAGCCATGCTAAAAATAATTTGAAATCAAAGTAATGCATATAGATAAGGTCCCACTTGCTGCAGTTTTTGATGCAGAAAGATTCTCTTTTCTTCTAGAAACCTTTTGACTTGCAGTGCAGCTTCAGCTCTCCTTTATGAGAAGTCAGAGCAGAAAAAAAGTGCTCAACTCTACATTTTAGCAAGGCATAAATTGTCCTTTACGGTCCATATTTTATTTTTACTTTTCACTCCTTGTTTTGCATATAAAGTCGGTATTTTCTCACTTTTTCTTCAGCTACAGCACAATAAGACAGCTTTTAACCAGAATGCAAGGAGAATAAGGAGAATTGCTTCCACAGGCATCTCAAACTGTACATTTCATTGGCTTTTTATAATGGAAAATAAAGGAGAACTCTGCACACCAAAATTAAAAGGTTGGCTATTTCCCCATACAGGAATTCTTTATTACTGTACTAGACCAGAGCATACCTTCAAGACTACAGAAACTTATTTTGAAAACCATTCATATGGATGCATTAACCTTATAAAAGTGCTTTAATAACAAAACAGTCATCATATTATGCCTGGTTTTGTCCATTTGTGATTCCCATGGAATATCTAATGAGGAAGAGAATGCCCTTTTCCCCCAGTATTCTTGCATAAGTAGGAGAATATTTCTAATTAACAGGCAGAGTTAGTACAGCACATGAATTGAACTCAACCATATCTCTGGAAATGCTGATATTTTTACTGTTTGCATTAAGTAAGGATTGTATTTCTCTCTGAATCTGACCCAGTACCCATTACCAATAAGATTAAGATTTAAGATAACTTGGTCAAAAGATGGTGAATTATAACTTTTAATTAAAGCATAGAAAATAGTTTCTTTAAAACAAACATGATAATACTTTCAAGATCATTAATTTTTTATGTAATGAACAACAAACCCAACCTGAATATTTTCAAGTGTGACACTGTAGAGCCAAAGAAAGGGGATTTTTCAAAACTTCAAGGCGACAAACACAAGCAATGCAGCTCATCTGCAGCTTTTGAATGTTTGGAAACACTGCTGTTCTTTCCTGGGGACCGTTGTTTGCCTTGCACTCTCCAAAACTCCGTTTAAATTTGAATTGAGATGACATAGATATCTGAGTTATGAGGTGATGTTTATTACTGTGTTTTCTTTTACTTTTTACTGATTTGGTCCCATTGTGAAACGGCTGAAGAAATTTAGGAGCTGGACTGATCTGATTCACTTTTGTGTTTGAGACTGTGTACAAAGCAATGATTAATATGGTGTGAAACAGTGGCTGTCTCACCTTTAATGCAGATTAACATCTGATTGGTTTCTCAGGAATTCTTATTGCTGTGAACCCTTGAGCTTAGTCTCCAGAATTCTGGTTAATACAGAATGCAACTGATTTTATTTAAATTGTAAATGCAGGGTCTGTGCAAGTCCTAAGCCCAACTCCTGCAGAATTCCACGGGGTATTTCCCTGTGTGAGACAGCAGATGCACTCCTCCATCCCAGCCTTGAGCTGTGCCATGAATCTGGGTCCTGACCAAGAAGTGTCACCCACACCCAACTGTGTCACAGCCATGAAACAGGGACTAACCCTGGCACTAGGAGGAGATCAAATCCCCTTTTACCAGCAACCTGCACTGGGACTTATAACCTGCATTTCTGGAAACAAAAGGGTGACACACTAAAAATCAATGGACCACTTCATTCCCTGGTTTTGTGATCCTACTCATTATTGGCATTTTTCACCTCTCTCTCACATTTTATTTTTCACTGGGTATTAATCACTGCTAACTGTATTTTCCCCTACCAATTCTTCACCTCATCAGAAAACAGCACCTGCACTCAGAGCACAAAATTAAGAGATTCATAAAAATCAGGGAATGAAATGGCACATTGGTTTAGTGAGTCAGAGTTTCACCTCTAGGAACACAGGACTGTGAAAGAGGAAGGGGGAAAACCCAAGAAGCAAAAATTTAAATAAAGACTAACAGGAACACAGACAGGAAGATGAGCAAAGATGATGAAGATGGGAACATACCTAAGAAAGGAAAACACAAAATTTGAGTGGATGAAAGATTAGGAACTACATGACCCTATTTTCTTTATACACCTGCACGCATTTCCATGTGCTACAGCACACACTAAAATGAGGAGAAAGGCGAAGGCAAAGCACTGAAATTGTTCACTTTTCTCCTATAGCACTACTAAAAAAAGGGGAAATTGAATGCCATAAATATCTTCAAACAATAAAGTTTTGATTTACAGAGAGAAAAGCAAATAAATTGTGAGCAATGATTTGAGGTTGTAGAGGTCTCCAAGCACTACATGATTTCCATTTGTCATGTGTGTTTCAGTATTTAGATTCACCCAAGTACATTCAGAACACAGATTCTGCTGAGTTTTTTGAAGGCATTTGGCTTGCACTGAGCTTTTTCCTCTCTCCTTAATCAAATACCAACATGGACTGCACAGGCACCTTAAAAACAGAGACAAATATCTCCACAACTGCCTTTATTGTGAGCTGCATTCACATAGGCTTTAATCCATTGACCCTAAAATTGTTTCAGATAGCCAGGAAGCTGCCTACAGTTCTGAGTTTCCTCTTCTGGCTTTGCACAAGCAGTTAACTGAGAATGGATGGAAAAATTAAAAAAAAAAATGATGGAATTCAAAGAATTAATTTACTATATATTTTCAAGGTACCAAACTTTAAAATACCTGAGTAATTGCTGTTTTTAGCTTTCAGTCAAAGTAGCTGCCAAAACCCACGGCACAAAAATGAAGGAACAATTGCACAGAACCTGGGAAAGCCAGAGAGATGTTCAAAGCAGTGTCAGTTTGGCTCCACTCATCTGATCCATCACATCTTAGATGCAGATACCACCAGGGTCCTGGAAAGGTGATTTGGGATTAATCATGGAATGGTTTTGTTTGGGGGAGACCTTAAAACTTACCCAGTTCCAACTCTCTGCCACAGGCAGGGACACCTCAGACTTGTAGGTGGACATTCAAGCTCTGGATTTCAGATGCAAAATATCCTCCTCAGAAATGTATTTTCCAGCAGAAAATGCAGAACTTGAGCTGTTAATGTCTAATCTACAGGGTTACCAAAAGACAGAAGGGACATTTACTGCACCTAAGAATATTCAGAGATACTGCATCTGCTGATCAACAAAAACTATTTTAAGATACAACAGTGGCGAAAGACGGAACTGGTTTATTAAACATGATTTTATTACAGACTGCAAAATTTCCATGGGAGGGAACTCATGATAAAAATGGACTCAGAGCCTACCAAAAACTGGA
Source organism: Phainopepla nitens (assembly GCA_013400175.1). Lineage (NCBI taxonomy): Eukaryota > Metazoa > Chordata > Aves > Passeriformes > Bombycillidae > Phainopepla > Phainopepla nitens. The sequence continues at coordinate 681,783 of VXBQ01009087.1, read as the reverse complement.
GCCCTGGCTCTGTCTGGCTGTTACCAGGATACAGGAATGGCTGCCACAGGGGCACAGATCACCAGCACTGTCCTGGTGTGGTCACTTCCTTGGAAAAAAATTGCTGGTGACTGAGAGCAGCTTACTAGCCAGGAATTTGGGAAGAGGAGGGACTTGTGAATGGTGTATTCCAGTAATTCACTGATCAAAACAGCTTTAGAAGTGTCTATGACAATCTAGGCCAGGTAGGAAAGATCTCTACATTTTGTTCAGCCTAGAAAAGTGAAGGCTTAGGGGTGACCTAATTGTGGCCTTCCAGTACCTGAAGGGAGCCCACAAGAAAGAGCAAGGGGGACTGCTTACCAGGGGTGGAGTGACAGGACAAGGGGGAATGGATTCAGACTGACAGAGGACAGGTTAGGATTGGATATTAAGAAAAAAAGCAATCTTCCCTGTGGTGGTGGGCAGGCCCTGGCACAGGGTGCCCAGAGAAGCTGTGGCTGCCCCTGGATCCCTGGAAATGTGCAAGGCCAGGCTGGCCTTGGAGCAGCCTGGAATAGTGGAAGGTGTCTCTGCCCACACCAGAGGGTTTGGAACCAGATGGGCTTTAAAGTCTCTTCCAATCCAAACCATTTTGCTATGGTTTTGATTTTATGATTTTGCTCTTCCCAGCATTATCAGTAGGCATTGCTGGTACATTACTCAACTTCTGGTATAGCATTGAAAATTAGTCCATATTAAAAAAAGTCCATTTTGACCTGTTTGTGGATAATTTCACCACACTGACATCTCAGCTTTCTCTCTGCAATCTTCTGCCTACCACACCTCTGAGCATGTCCAAAGAAGAGTGCTCAAGAATGGTTTAACAGCCAAATTTGGGGTTGTGACTGGTGCACAGGAGCAGTTTCCCTGTGAACCTCTGCCACAGCCCTGGAAGCTCCACCTGAGGGTGCAAGCACAGTAGAGCAAATGTGCCAGGTTATTTCCTGTGAATTCAGGAGCACGTTTCAAAGCTGGGATGCAGGCAGCACATCCTCTCACACAAGCTGGGAAGCACAAAGTCACCAGCCTCAGTTCCTGCCCGAGTGCTGGTGATGCCCTGAAAGATTTACCTCTCTGCTTTTGATTCCCTGTGTGCCACCAGGGAATAACAGCACTTACCTACTTCACAGCCAGCTCTTGTGAGAGCTAATTAATGTTTGTTGCCCAACACTTGGAATTTGTAAAATGTCAGTTAAGTGATAAGTATTACTGCCATTAGCATCAGTGCTGTCCTGGGGACCACAGACACACAAAGGCAGCTGCTCCAAGAGCTACTTAATACATTAAGAACAAGCAGCAAAACAGCAGAAAAAGCATCAACTCTCTGATGTTCATAGGAACAACAAGTGCTTAAAAAATATATGGTGGTTGACATCATCTGCTTGGCCTGAAAGATTTGTCTGTCGTGGTCTCCCTCTGCCTTGTTCCCCAAGAAGCTGCTCCACCTGTCAATGGGACCATTCTGGAATGGCAGTGGAACTCACCACTGCAGGACCTGCCTGAAACAGAGATGCTGCCCACATGAAGTTTAAGAAGCCTGTTTTACCTCAGCTTTGCTTCCTGGAGAACCTCATTTCCCTTTTTAACTTCATTTTCCCTTTCTTAACAGCAGAGTTGAGGTCATCAGCCAGAGATGTAATAAGCCTGTTAGGAAGGTGCTGGAACCACATGAGATAATAACTATATTTAGTTAGAAAACTCCAACATAAATTATATTGCACAAGTCTATTTATGCAATCTCTTCTGTGGATATATTAAAAGCTATTTTAAGTATTCATTCCTCATTGGGAGGAAAAAAGCCTAAATTATGTCCAAAAGGTAAAGACATGATTCAGTACCTGAGGAGAAAGACACTGAAGGTTTATCTCTTTCCAAAAGGCAGAGATTCCTAGAAAAATACTTTAGTTCTGTCTCTGGGGCAGATATATCTAGTTTGGACCTTGCATCCTACCAACTCAGCACACTCTGAAAAACAAACCACAGCTCCAAGGACTGTGGTTCTCTGGAAACTTTTTCCTCATTAACCTGAGGTTCTGGGGAATCAACTCCAATCAGGAAGATATTTACATCCAGATCAATGGGAAATGAGACTTCCCAACACAGATTGTGTCCTGCACAATATTTTAGTGTCCCAAACCTATTAAGTGCGATGAGATTTATACCATCAAGTTCATGTACCATGCTATAATTTACATTTAAAAGTTGCCTTACAGCTGCTTCCCCTTGGCCTGTTCTTCCATTATATACAAATTAATAAAGTCTATAACCTGTGCTAAGGAAAATGAAGGAATGGGGGGTGGGTTGGAAGGAAAGAATGAAATCAACAAAGTCACCATTAAATGACAATATTTATGAATTGCTGTAACATGTCTGAAAACAATTGCTTAATTCACCTGTGATATTGTATATTAAAACAAAAGACTTGTCTGTATTTTTGACTTCTCAAATGAGTGCCTCAGCAAGGGATCACTGTGGCAGCCACAGTATGCACAGAGAGCTCCAATTGGGATCATCTCTGCTAAACCCTCAGTGATGCCAAGCAAAGACAGAAGTGGAAATAAATTAATAAATAGGTATCAGGATACAAATCACAGCTTGTGAAAACAGCCCTTGTACGTATCAAGTGACCTTGCACCACACAGGTGGGGACAGGTCATTCAACACCCAGCACAGGAGGTGACATCTGTGGGCCAGACAGAAACTGGGCTGGACTCTACTCCAAAAGCTGAATCCAAATCCCCTGCCCATACATGCAATTTTCCTTCCAAGTAATCAACTACTCAATGGGAATGAAGAACCCAGGAAGACAAAGCTCATCATGGAAAGCAGATTACTGAGGGAAGCTACCTGAGGTGAGTGCACAATGTGTTTGTGCTGCATGTTCTCTGTGCCCCTCAGAAGGGGATCACAAAAAGCTGGAGAGGAAGAGTGGCTGGTGTGGGATGAGCCAACAGACCAAAGAACAAGCAGGAGCAGGAATGTAGGAAGGGATGAGGTTGTGTTAAACACTCAGGGCCTTCGGACAAAGTGCCTCATACCCTCCAGTAACAGCTGCACCAGCCCCAGCCTTTATTCACTACATTGCCACTATCTTTGACCTACATTTTGAGAGCTGTTAACAAACCAGAATAAGGACAAACAAAAATATGAAGAGGGTTGGTTTTTATTGGGTTTTTCCTCTTCTCTTTTGTGTTAAACAGCACAGCCCCAAGCCATTCCTTACAGTTGCAAAGATGCTCAAATGAGGCCTTCAAAGGCTGGAGGCTGAACTCTCCTGGGTGGACTCTGCTGTAATCATTAGGCTAAGCAGAAATACAAAATTGCTGTAAACAACAAACTTATAAAAGAGAATGTTAAATATCATGCCACCAAGTCAACAGGAAACTGAAGCTCTCTGATACACAAGTCATGGTCATGATGCACACTGTGCTCACATCAAAATAGAACTGGGTTTTCTTCTGTTTATTTTTCTCCTATTACTCTGTGAAGAATGAAAGGCAGCAGGAGAGGAGAAGCAAGACAGAGTTGTGGTAACAACAGCACTTTCAACTGCCTTTTGCCCCCATAACAGCACCATGAAGACAAGGAAAATGACCACAACCTGCAAGTCTATTAAGGGAAAAAGGAGGTGACAACTCCCAAAGAGGGCACAAGCCAGAAACAGTAGATTCTGTACTCAACAGTCACCAAATCATCTTAAAAGCTGGAGCTTTCTCACATGATAGGGAATCAGGAGAGCAGAGCCCTGCAGCAGGCAGAAATCAGGCATGGAACCCCTGCCTGCACATCCTCTCTGCTCAGTAAAGCCTCTCCTGCTCCACAAGCTGGAGCAACTCATCACTACTGCCCCCACAATGGGGAACCTGCTGCAGGTGCAGCTCAGCTGCTGACTAAAGAAACCAACAGACCCTTCCTGCACTAAAGGAATGACTGGATTTTTGGGATCCCAAACTAATGGGTTAGTGAAATGCAAAAAATCTGTGCTCTACCATCAGGTTCAGACCACCCTTATCAGCTGTATAGAGATGCACAGCAAAGAATTATTTCCCAGTGCCAGAAAAGCCAAAGTGTATTCAATGATGCAAGTTTTCAGAAGAACTCACAACAATTAACAGAACATGCTGCATTTTCACTAATGCCTCCAGCTTACCTCCTGAAATCACAGTAAAAATATATGCATTTAAAACCAAAGAGATGAAATTAATAATAAACTTGCTGTTGCAAAAAAAGCTGCTTTATAAACAGCATATTCACTGAAAGCACATTCCCAAGAGCCCTGTGTTAAACTATTACACTTCCCTTTACAATTGTACACTGAATAATAAGTTTGGGCTTAAAGAGCTTGCACACTTTGCTGCACCCAAGCTGTGTGCAGGCACAGCACAAGAAGCTCTCTGATCCCAGGCTGCCTTCTGAGCACTGCTCCCAGTCGTGCCACTGCCATTTCTTCCCAGGTACTGCCTTGGTGAGGGGCAGGCACAGCTGAGGGGACCACGTCCAGCCAAACTGAGCTTCCAAGACAAACAGCTTTATTTTGCCTGATTGGGAAAGCCAAAAACTGCCTCTGAAAAGTGTGGCAGTTATGACTTCTCAGGTAAATTGCTCTTAAATTATGAAGAGCAAAATAAACTTTCAACTCATGGGCTGCCTGGCACAGAGAGAGAGAGACTCCCAGCTGAAAGGCCTTTGATGAATTCAGTTTCCAGGACAGGTGTCACTTTCCTGCTTTACTTGCTCGGGTATTCCCTGTCAGCACATTCACTAACATCATTTAATGCTGGTCTAACTTCCCAGAGCACCCCACAAGTACCTCTAACATTTCCAGACCCCTGCCCCAAACACTAATCCAAATAGAAGCTGCTGTTTTCCCACCTCAGTGGTGGCACCCAGACCAGAGCTGCAGCATGTCTGTGGAGCTCCAAGATTTTATTATAAGAAAAACACAAAAATAGGTCAAACCAATGAGGATCTGAGCTGTACCAGGAGTCTCACATCACTTAGGAAATAATTTCTTTTGTTCAAATATCACTTAATGTTCTGTTGTTCTGGTATGGTTTAAAAAGTTAACTTCTTGGTAAAAATTACAGCATAAGAGTTTCCTGTTTTATCTCCAAAATTTCTCAGATTCTGAAGCAGAATTCCTTCTTCCTCCCTTGCCACAAGCATGCCCCCTCAGAAAAGTAAAATAAATAGTTTCTATTCACACAGCTCCATTTGAGTTTGAAGTTCCTGGCACTGATCAGATCCCACATCAGCTTTAAACTCCAGGTGCAACAAGTGTGCTGAGCTGCCTTTCCATGGGAAAACACCTGTCCATGGAATTGGGATTCACTCATGGCCATCCAAACCCAGGGTCCTAGAAGGATAAATGCAAGAAGAGACAACTTGAATCTTTAAGGTGAAATTTTCCCCAATGTTTCTAATTTTTGCCTTTGCTAGAAATGGGTTTAGGCTAATTTGGAAAGAGAATCTGCCATCCCAGATGAACATCTGTCAATGGGAGCAGGAGGCCCCACAGAGCCACCTTCTTAAAGGGAACAGTTCAAATGAAACCTCTGCTCCAGCATTTCCCTGGATCAATTCCCAATCAGGCCCCAATTCCTTTTGTTTTGACAGTTTTGTGATGTAAAATAGAACACACATACAGTAGAAACACAATCAAAGTCCTTGCTACTTGAGACTCTGGAAGTCTCTCCTATTTATAAATAGCAAAAAGTATGTTTATGTAAAGGGAAACACTGATTTACTAGAACTGATTGCTTCACAGTCTAATTACTTTTCAACTGGCTGTTCCAAATTAAGATGTCATTGATGGCTTTTTGTGATATATTTCATTTTAAGCAAATTTATTCTATAATAGAGCACATCATAATGGAAAGCAGAGTTTCCACTCTTCCCTCCTCTTTGTAGCCTGATATCTTGACAAGTAAATTAAATTTAGCAGTTAAAATGCTTCCATTAGTAATTTTATTAAGTTAATTAAGGAATCTCTCTTTCTGAATTTTAACTACATTCATTTCAGCACAACCTTGATTTTTTTTTTTTTAATTCCATATATTTAGTAACCACAATGGTTTCTAGGACAAACAATTACCTATAGGTCAGTCATGAGCCTATGACAAACTTAACTACAGAAAACCAGATTTTCAAATAAAAGCTCCTTTTTTTCTTTAAATTCTTTTGCTCTACAAATCAAATAAGACTCTCCTGCTCAAATCTAGGGACAATGAACTGCTGTGAGCAATTCCAGGCTCCAGAAGCCACAATAGAAATTGGACATCTAGAACATTTCTGCTCTAGAAAACACGTTAATATGTGTAAACCTCATGTCAATAAAATGAGAATTGCTGAAGCTTCACCTGTTGCTTAAGCCAAATTCATAACTCCCAGTACATAGAAAGTCTACATTTCATAAATATTGCCTTCCCTTTTAGCTTTTTCATCTTTCAGCATAGAAAAAAACATGGATATAACCAAACATTGTGAGAGCAACTGTCCCCTTTTACATCCCTCCTCACTGAAATGTGGGACTATGAGATTTTCAGTCACCTCCAAAGCAAAGAATTGTGAGTCATTTGTATCCAAACTAAATAGTTATATTGTAAACATGAGCTAACAAAGTGCTTTATTTTTTCAGTCCCTGCAATATGCAAGAAGCCTCTTGTCACATTTTCTGCTAGTAAAAAAAAAATCTAATTTACCTCCTCACCTAAAGGAAGTGGATTTTTCAATAAACAGCCCAACTTTCAAGGCACCCCAGGAGCAGGGCCAAACAAATGATAACATCCACTTGACATTCCATGGTCTGCTGCAAAGCAATGTCTCCAAGAAGTAAAATATGATTATTTAAGCCCAAACACTAAGCACAGGGAAGGCTGACACTGATTGTGGATGACAAGGCCACCCAGGGGCATGGCTCAGCACGGGCAGATTAACATGTACAGATGTAAGAGAGCTCCTATCACAGCCCAACACAGGCAGCAAACAGCAACTGGAACAGGGAATTGTTTGCTGGATCAAAGATCAGCTGGCACAGGTATGGGGACAGATTTGAGAACAGGGAATGGGGGGAGATGCTGCAGGGCTCCTTGATCCCCCCTGACCCCAGCAGGGACCAGGCAACACCCTCAGCCAGGCCCTGAGGTGCTGTGGGACAGGGAAAGCTGGGGAACAGTCAGCTCTGGGAGCCTAAGGGAGGAAAAACCCACTCAGATGAGGCAACTGTGTAAACATCACACACTAAATCCACGCCTGACTGTCAACCCCTTGGATATCTTCTGTTTCCTGACTTTCCTCACCAGAGCTTTCCAGCACACACGGGACAGGCAAGGAAGAAGAACGCTGGGCCAAGGATGAGGTAAAATTGGGAATCGAAATTATTGCAGCACAGATCATCCCTAATTATGGCACAGTGGGGCTGCAAATAAAACCAGTGATAAAATGGACTATTAAAAGTGATATTCATGTTGTACTGATGGAGAAGTGCCTATGGAGATGTTGATCCCACTTCACAACGCAGTTCCAAAAGCAGTAGGTGCCTTTTGCCAAGAGCTTTGGCTGAAAGATGGGAATGAGGTCAAAATACAGCAGGATTTCTCTACAAACAAGAGCAAACACAGACTGTGGGTTTTTTTCATTAGTAATGGTCAGAAGACTTGGGATGAAACTTTTCCCAGATTTGTTACAGAATTTGTACCTTACTGTTTATTTTTGCAGGAACAGAACAGCATCAGACAAATCTTCCAATGAGAAAAGACAAAGTTCATCAGTTTCAATCAAAATGTTTGGTTTTATATTTAGAAATCAAAAGATTTGGGGGGTGTTCCCCCCAGCCCAATAATTAAAAAGGTGATAAACTGCATTTAGAGCAAGAGTCTAGTCATGGAATAAAAAAGCCAAATAAAGCTGGAAAACACGAAGTCTAAGTCTGTTTTTTTCCTACATCAAGCACAATAATCAACCATTACTGATATATCATTGGCATTAAAATAAAGTAGTAAAGCAAAAGTTTGTGCAGTGAATAAAGTCCTTAACCCTCCTTATCAAATAATAATTATTTCTAATACTTAGACACATACACAAGCTTGCAGAAGCAACCTCCTCATTAATTACCTCCTGAATCTTAAAATTGCGTTGATTTACAAATAACAGTGATCAAAATGTGAAACACAAATTATCTGGCCTGAAGCCTGAACTCGATTTTTACAGGTAGGAAAACAACAGAACAAACCAAGAAGCAGAAACAGTCTCCATGAAGTGATTTTTGAATCAGGCTGGGACACAACTTCAGTGCATTCACCATCCCATTGTTTTAAAAATATTCTATGCCACTGTTTAAAGCAGTGAGAAAAGCTTCCAGACACAGGAACAAAGTTTTTTTGGGGAAAGATAACACCTGAAAAAAAACACAAATAAACTCAACTCGCAGCCCTGATTTTCCTCATTTCCAACCATATTTTTCTTTTGTGGTGGCTCAGTAAGGGACAGTATGAGACAAGTTAAAGTCAACTTGCCATCAGGCTTCCAAGATCTGTGAGGGGGACATTCAGCTGGGAACAGAGGGATCCAGACTCTCATTATGTGAAGAGCAGCAACCTCAAACAGGAGGAAAAAGCAGGATGTGCAAGCAATTCCTAGGACTACACACCTCAGACTCCCCCAGTTTTATTTTCAAGAACTGGGTCCGAAAAAAAAAAAAATGGTGCCTGGGATTGTGGGTCTTGACTTCCACCTGCAGCCAGCCACAGGTGTTACCTATTCAGTGATTCTAAAAACAGCAGTTTCTCTCTCTCCCTTAATTCAGTCAGCCCAGAAAGTCTAGTAAAGTTTAACCCACACAAAAGTACCATCCTTCCTTAAAGGTTCCTGCTAGGTTTGGATTTTCTTTCAATAAATCCAGGGATTAAGGACTATGTGAACAAATAAAACAAATGCTGCTGAAAACAGTCATCATTTTAACTTCTTCACCACAAAATTGAAGGCTGTTTGTAAAACCACAGTAACATCAAGCTGGAAAGGATCCTGAGAGATTGAAGAGTCCATCCTCAGGCCCTGAATCAGGTTCAGGTGTATCTGCATGATTTTTAAACAGGTGTTTTTCCATCTTGTTATTTAACACCTCTAATTGCAAGGTTATACAATTGCTCTCAGCAGCTTATCCCTGTGGTTAGGGAGGTTACATCTGCACTAAAAATAATTAACCAAAAAGAAAAAAAAACCAACCAACCTTGCTAATAATCAAGTCAATTATTTCTTGTTCAGCACTCGGTGAATATGGAGAAGAACTATTGCCTCGTAACCTTTTCTTCTTTAAGACTATTCAAGTTCCTCTCACAAACTCATTCCTTCTAAACTAAAAACCCACACTTATTTTGACCAGGAGATTATCTACTTCCAACATATTCCAGCTAAAAACATCCACAAATTTCACCCCAGTCTCTAGAGTCAAAAGAAAGCATCAATTTGCCCTCAGCTTGCAGCTAGAAAACTGGGACCAGGTTAGGACTCCTCCTTCTCCACACTCTCATTATGGCCATTTTCTCTCTCCCCTGGATCCCATCAGCCACAACCCTAAAGCAGAAATACCAAAATTCTCTGCTCAGCCCTACAGCACCTCTATTTCACAGGGCACTGCCTCATGTCAAAGCACCATTTAGCAATTTACATTAAAAAGAAATAAAACAAGAGATAAGATTTGGTAAGGAATTGTTTTCCAGCACTTCCCAATCCCAACGCTAAAACACAAACACAAGACTTCTCAAAATGTTGAAAACCAAAATAATACCCTTAGCTGGCTTTGGAAATAGAGAATGGCTTTTCTCCTCAGCATTAAATTGTTTTGTAATGTCTTATCAATACATTTGTTTCCTCCATTAGAAGCTGATATGTTTAACTCCATGGCTTTTACTGATGTGCACTTAACTTCCACAGCAAAGGCAGATACAAACCCAGCATAAATCTTCCAATAATATGCACCACACAACCAACAATCCTGAAAAACTTCCACAGAAGATACAGACTCACCTTTGAAGAGCCTCTCTGTTCTCCATGGATCCACTGGCAGCAGACAAAGGATTTTCAGGTCCTGACCAGCTCACTACAGCTGGAGAAAGTCTAAAAATCAAATCTAGCTTTCCAAAATTTAGTTTGTAGAAAACTGGAGTACAAAACTCTACAGAGTGATTTTTAAATAAAACCTAATTAATTACAAACTCATCAATAAGATTAGCTGCCCAATTAGATAACTAAACCCACTCTGAAAAGGCTGAAAATCAGGATTTTACTGGCCTAGCCCTCTCCTGCCCAGGGCTTTTCTTTGCTTCCAGAGCCCAGGATTGGTTTCTCTCTAACGAGGGGCACCTGTTGAAAGCACCTGACTCAAATTACACTCAAATTATAACGGCTGATTTTCAGGTGGGGTGCTAGTTTGTTGGTTTGGGGGGTTTTTTTGTGGTGTTTTTTGTGGTGTTTTTTGTGGTTTTTTGTGGTTTTTTGTGGTTTTTTGTGGTTTTTGGGGTTTTTTTTCTCCTTCTTGGTCAAATATAACATTTTTCAAAAGTGTTTCCATGGAACTCTTTCTAGAGTATCAACCTGGAACAAAATCAGTCTTAATGTGAGAGCTGGAGCTAGAAACCATTCAGTTCAAAACACTGAAAAACACAACTGGAAATAAGTGCTTCTCTCCCAAACTCTCTGTGGTGGATCCCAACATCCTGTTTAACTCCAGTGCAAACCCACCCTAAATGAAAACACACCCTACTTCAGCTAGGGAGTGTTTGTGGAAGTTGACAGAACACCAAATTAATTCTGATCTCCTTTACCCTGTGTTAAATAGAAATATTGCATGAGCTGTCAACTTCTTTCTGAAAGATCTTCCTTTCTATGCCAATTTTATCCTTCCAGCAAGTACAAGCAGCACATTGATGTTATCTCCAAACATCAAATAAATACACTTTTGGGTCTGAAGGGATCTGATTTGATTCCAGACTGTGCTTTCCCCATCACTGGGGCCAGGATTTCACCCCTGTTCCTCATATGCTTTGCTGGATTGTTCCTGCTTTACATAATACCCTTGAAATGTTTCCCATCCAAACCAGCCCAAAAAAGTGCTGCTAAATGACTCAGAAAACTTTTTTGCAAAGATCCAAACTTTCAGAAGCTCACATACAAACTGCCTTTAAGGAAAAAGCATAACTCTCCAATTGCTGTGTCCTAATCCAAGTCTGAAAGTCTCCCTGAACATGAAGTTGCCACACAGGGATGACTTTGGGATCAGAAGGAGAGGATTTTTTTGCTTTCTGGTTTTCCACTGTTATTCTTGTCCTAGAGTAAAGTCCCCCTGGCAAACAGCCCGTAAATGCAACAATAATACCATTAATAACTTAGAAATCCCTTATCTGAATTGTATTTATTACTGAGGATACCCTGAGTCGTGGTAAGCAGAGGAGAACATGAACACCAGGGGTGTCAGAGGGCAGCACTCCATCCCAGCACTGCAATGCCTGTCTGGGCAGGGGGGGCTGAGACAGGAGAGCCCAGACAGTTTCTGCTCCAAGGAGCTGGACCCCAAACAGCTGCTGATCCCTCTCAAACTGTTCCTGGTGTGTTCACAGCTCCCACCCAAGCTGTGCTGCTCCTTGGTGTTTACCTGCCAGGCCGGGCCCTGCACTGCTGTCTATAAATTGCAATTATAAATTTAGCAACCTGCACATGAAGCATCGTTCCAGCCACTGGAACAGGCAGCTGACAGCTCTGTAATTCTCCAAAAACTCTTGAGGCTGGTGGAACTCAGGGCTAAAATCCAGTTCACAAAAACTGGTGGGTTTGGCCCTTCAGAAGGGGGATGAACCCGAGGAGGTGTAAATATACTGGAGATGGACAGGCTGTGACCATGGACCACACTGGATCTTCTGGAAAGTGCTGGAATTATGGTTCTAATGAAGCTGTCAATAGTAATTCTGTTACTGGGGGCTTGAAAACCCTTTTTAATAAACTAGACAGTAGCAAAGTAAAAATACTTTAAAAGCTACAGTAGGAGGAAATGCTAATTGCTCCAGGTTTTCTGTCCATGCTGGAATGCAGATGGACAGCAGGACAGCACCAGGTCCCAGCAGTATTGGAACCATCAGGGCACTGCTGCTTTGGAATTATCAGACAGAATTTGGGGATTGCTTTACCAGCCCAAATTCTTTGTCATAAACCACAAGAAACGGTCAAAAATGTAACAGCATCTGTGTGGAAAGGTTTGCAGTGGTTCAAATCATTTGATGCTGAAAAAAACACATCAGCTGGCAAGAAAGGATGGATTTCACCCCAAGATTTGTAATGCCCTCAATTCCTGTTCACAGCAGACTCAGACAAAGGGGCTGCAGCAGCTCCATAGCACCAGCTCCCTTGCACAGGTACTGAGGCTGGGTTTGGGGATTTGGGCTTTTTTTATGTTTTCTTCAAATGTATGTGGCTAAGGCACTGCTACAGCTTCCCATAGAACATATAAGCATTCAAAAATTCAAACAGCACACAAGTTCCTGCAAGGAATTCATTTTTCTGGGGAAGGAAGGCAATGCAGGAGTGCAGAGCTGAAATCTTTACCTGAGACCAACTAAAGCAGAATGCCAGACACAGCAGAAATAGGAAGATAATTTCCTCAGCCTACTGTTGTGAAATTTAGTAAAAAATTACTTCTCTCCACCCCCCAAAGAGACAAAAGATTTGATTTGTCCACCCCAGTGGATAAGGGGAAAAATCAAGATGGATGGTTTCACCTGCACACCTTTAATAACAACACCTCATTCCAGCAGATCCCACAACACTTCTGAAGCACATTGAAAACGTGGGGAAAGCATGATGAGAAAGGACTTTTATCAGAATATGCATCTAGGAACAGAGCTTGGCAAATGGGATGCAATTCCCTTTTGCTGCATGTGGAGCAAGAGTTAGAATATGAAAAATGTCCCTGTTTTCCATAGGTACCTTCTCACTAAAATACAGTTTAAAGACAAGGATGAAGAACTAAAGTTCTTGGAAGCTGGACCTTTGCTGCTGCTAACTCCTGATATAAAAGGGAGAGGGATGTGATGCTCCTCATGTTCAACAGAGGACAGGGATTCTGACCACAGAAAAGAAAGTAACTACTACAGCCTGGGCCTTGGCTACACTAACTTCCCTGAGGCAATTTGTCCCCATTTTAAACTTTCTTCCAATACAAACACTGATTTAAAGCCAAAATCTGGGCTGTGTTTCACCAGTTGCTTGTTACAGATCAGTGACTGTACTCTTCTGAGTGTAAAGGCAGGAAGACCTTGCTGCATCTCTGAAAGAACTGGGTCTGAAGTCAAAGTGAGCCGCTGTCATACGCAGAGGAAATGCAGTTACACAAAGTTTGGGGAGGGTTCATTACTCAGCACAACATATTAATCAATGTAAATGTGATCAGGGCAGGCTGGGACTGCACTGACAGGCAGAGGAAGGTGACATTGATGGTTTGTCCTGGGTGAAGATGTACCAAACCAACCACTAAGAGGTGGCAAGGAAAGTCAGCACAGCTAAAAATGTCACAGATGTTAAGGATGTTTCCAAGGGCAAGTACAAAGACACTGATATTGAAGCACCTGCCTGCTATTACTGGCATCATCATCAATAAAAATCCAAATATACCCTCCTCACACTAATCACACAGTCCTGTTCTTGAAAATTAGTCAAAAAAAAAAAACTGGACAATTTGTTGCTCCTCCTGAGATGGAAAAATGCCACTAGGAATGTGCCAATAAAAAACCCAAACATAAAAGCAATTAAAAGATACATTTATGGGGATTTATCAGGGAAACACTATTGTCTATCACTTATGTCTGTAACACATCTATTAATAATAATACATAAATATAAAAAAAATCCTTATTTAGTAGCCATGTCAGCACTAGATCTTATGAAAAGAACAGACACAATGTCCTTAGATTCACCCACACTTCCAATGGCTTTACTTAAAGAAGAATAGTGAGGAAATATTAATTGCAGGTACATTATTCAGTTTTGTTTCTAATAAATCTGCAATTGCAGAGGAGATGTCGTGCCTAGAAAACATAAAATGCCACAGAACAACCCAACCTCATCATCACTGTCCTGCTGTTGTTGGCTCAAACCAAGGCCAGCTACAGGAGGACTCAAGCACCTGAATGTGGAGAAGAGGCCTGGGAAGGGAAATGATGAAGAAAGCAATTTCTTAGATGGATGGAGACTGAGTGACAGAGCCTGGCTTCTGAGTCCCCAGGAGGCACCGACTGAAGGCATTGCTGGGGAACATTCTGGGCAGAGTGAGGGATCTGTTTCTCACACAGGAGGCCCTGCAGATGGTGGGAGAAAGCTGCAGTAGCTCAGATTGCCCAGTCTGGTGATGAACACGATGCCAGAGAACGTGGCTGAGGGGATGTTCACAGCTCTGGCCCGGCCCGGGTGTCTCAGGTGTGCCACCAGATGCTCGTGGCTCACACCACTCTCAAGCCAAGGTCATTTAGCACCAGCTTTGTTAATCTGTAGGATATGAAAGAGAGATTGGGCTCAGCAGCTGCTGCAGCCATGGGCAGATCCATTGTCCAGACCCCACAAGTCCATACAAGTTAACATGTTTGGTTCTTTGGACAAGAACTCGGCACTTTGTCCTTATTTCCACTGTGATGAAAGCCATCCCATGCACTCATGGCTGGTTATGATTTTAGAGAATTCCTGCCTCTGTTTTCCCCAAGTCTCTGCTGTGCAGCCCCACTGACCCCACAGAGAGCTGCCAGTCCCACTGTGGACCCTGCCTTGCACCTGAGATGTCCCACTCTCACTTCTGCTGCCACATGGGTTGTGTGGCTCTCTCACTGTTGCTCCCTCTCTGCTCAGCACATCATTATTCCAAACCCCTCTGTTTCTTCTCATGCCAGACAATTTGTCCTCCCACATTCATGAGAAGCGTTGGATACACAGAAACAGAATGTAAATGCAGTTTATGAACTTGTAATTAAAGATGATTTTGTTTTAGGCTTCCACATTGATGCAGCTGAAAGCACAGCCTATAGTTTCAATAAGAACATGACTGTAAATTCGAGTGAAACCACCTCCTTTGCTTGGACCTTTCATGCCTTCAAATGTATGAAATATAGAAATATTAACAGAGCAAAACCCCTTTGTGAGCTTGTTCCAGAAACCTGAAGCTTGGTTTGTCTTAAGGCACCAGGTAAAGAAAAACTTTCATAAAAGGTTGTTGATATAAAATATAATAGCTATGATGACGGGAGGTGTTCACATAGAATTAACAGAGTTGGGAGGAAGCTTTGAGTAGAGAGAAAGGAGTTTCAATACATTTATAAAAACTGTTTTACATGGAAACAAAGAAATTTGTTGAAAGACTGTGGATATCAGTTTAATGTAATGCAATTACTTTCTACCCTGTGTGATTTTGTGAGCATTTTAAACAGCCAGGTGTGAATCCAGCAGAAGGTGTGATGGTTTCTTTTTGCTTATTTATTTTACTTCAGGAGGAGGAATTTCTATTGGTCTAATTAATGGAATTGAAATAGCTACAGCACAAGAGTTAAAGATCAAAGTGTGACTGAACCTAGAGAAGTCACCTGGGAGCAGATTTACATGCCAGATCTGAATTAGCCAGATTCAGGTAGTTTGGGCTCCTCTCAGGCCTTCTGCTGTTTCTCCTGTCTGATTGGCTTTGTCTTGAGAGACACCCAAACAATCAGAAAGGCTCTGCACTGGGGCTTAAGAGAAAGGAGCCTCCTGGGGCCTGTTGTGGTTTCAAAACTCTGAAATCAACAGTAATTAGGTGCTTATTTTCTTCTTTAATACCTAGCAGGTAACTATCTGCATTTGCAGATACCAAAATACCTTCAAAATCTTTGGTGTTGCTCTTAATTTAAGCACTTAAATGTCACAAAAGTACTTTTGGGGAGGGAAGCAACAGGAGAACTGCAAACAGGGAAAGTTGGGAGAGTGATGTGGATCCCAACATTCATTCGTGGCACTTCTAAAGAAAATAGATGGAATTGTTCATGAAGTATTTTTGTGCTAAGGTTCACAGGCTCAAAATCTAAGCAACTGGGATGATGATATATGCTCTTAATCTAATATGTATTTACAAAATCTGTGCAAATCTCTGTAAAGTCATAGTTGTTTTCCCAAAGAAAAAAGACTTAGCTCCTTTTTGTCTCTACTAAATATTCAATGCCAACAGGCCAGCACACATGAGAAACCCAGTAATAATAAACCAGTAAGCCCACATGAGAGAGAGTGGAAAGGAAAGAAAACAGATTTTAGATTTAAGCTTCTAAGAATTTTTTGTATTGAAAACTAAAAGAAGGCACTCAGTTTGCCTATGAAGAGAGTTACAAAGTTTATCGTGGGGTTTGCAGCCAAGCAGCTTCTCTGTGACATTTTCCATTGTCCACTGCCCTGTTCAAACCCTTCCCTTCAGAACATGAAGGGAAACTCACACCTGCAAGGGGCCCTCTGACCATGGATGCTCAAGCAGGGCTGAACCAGGAGTAAATCTCTGAGTGCCAGAACAAAAAGCCAAGGAATGTTATCTGTTATTACAAAAGCTTTGCAGCAGCTCCTTCAGAGCAGTTTGCAAAATCCACATGAATCACAAATGCTGGCATTTCATCCAGCTGTTCTCTGCTAAAAACTACCTGGATTTGTGGCAATACACAGTACAAACAGGGCTTGGTTCCAGGCTTCTCAAAACAGGTTCCCTACTTGGAGAGCTCATGAACTTCTCCCAGTGTACTGGCTGAGGTCAGCAAGGAAAGCATCAGGCTGGGCTGGGTAACGAGTGTGGAATAACCAAAATCAGCAGTGATCAGTGAAGTATAAGAGAAAAAAGGAGAAGGCAAAACTGCAAGAGAAAATGTTGATTTCCCGACCATGGCAACTAAAATGCTCTGATAAGGAACTGGGTTCACTCTCTCAGTCCTGAGCATGGCAAACATCCTTCCTTTTCTGAGGAAGTGCAGGGCCTGAAGTCTCTACCAACATTTTCTGCTCACTTTAGAACTGAACCCCAGCCATGTAAACACTGGTGCCTATGTGCAGGGCTGGAAGGAATAACACAGCTATTTTGTTTAAACACACCACGCTGAATCTTTCAACCTTTTTTCGGTGGCATGAGCAGCGGGCTCAGGAATGCCGTGTGTTTGGACAGTGTAAGACCTTTGTTGTTGTTGGGGAAACTCTGGCTTGATGCCTCTATCCATCTAAATAACTGGAATAAGGGCGCCTGGAAATGAGAAACACATGTGGGTCTCCAGATCTGTGTTCTCCCTGTGCAGGATAAATAGGAACTTTTCATCTCTCCCCAAACCATTCAGTGTTCAGTGCCATGTGTCTCGTCAGCCAAACGAGAGGTTCCCCTGAACCTCCCGTGGAAAGGGAAATGGGGTTCCTGCCTCCAACAAAAATATTGCACTGCCAAAGACTGGCCAAGAACACTCATTTTGTGCCTCTCCTTTCCTGTGTACCACCAGTCCACAAGGCCACTGAAATGTCAGCTTTGGGGTGTTCCCTGAGAAGGAAGGGCCTTTTGATACATTTTAGCACATAGTTGTGGTGCAGCCAGGCACAACTCACTGCAAATTGCATTTTATACTTCTTGTTTTATCAAATGAAAATGAAATCGGGGAGCGATATAATCCTGGATGTGAAATAAATTATTGGGATAAAAAAAAAGGAGCCCAATTCCCTTCATAAGCTATTAATAACTGGCTTTTGCAAATATTATTAGTAGGTAAACAACCATTATAGTGCTTTTTGTAGTGTTATGAATCTCAGTGTTAAAGTATTAAGATACACCTTGAATTCCAAGTCTTTGATGTATCCATTTAAAAACATAAAAATGGGCTGCTCCAGGAGAATGGTGAGTTCAGTATCTCTGCTGGTCTTGGATGCTTTGTTAACACATTTTTTCCATCAGTTATGGAATCACAAGGAGTAAAGTGTTTGGAGCAAAGGCCCACAATTCCAGTTTTTTTACTACAGATCCATCTCTGAGCTGAACAGTGACTTCCCACCAGGCAGTGGCAATGCCTTCTTCCCAAGACGTCTTTCAGTGAAATAAATAAAATAGTAATATTTAAAAAAAAAAATCTGGCTGTAAGTGTGCATAGAAATATTTAAACTTAATGACTTCTTATGATAGCTCAAGAGCAAGCTCATCTGTTTTGATAAGAAACATATCAATGCTTGGATGGGGGTGACAAGATATTCCTGGGTGACAAGAAATTCTGAATGTTACACAAAAAGTTACAATTTTCCTAAAACCTGTGAAATACTCAGTGATTTCATGTGGAGATGAAGTATAAAGAAAGCAAATCAATGGTAACTTATTCTGCTTTCCTTGGTTTTCATCAGGTATCTGGTTTTCAGGACAGTGTCCCTACACACGTTTTTCAAACTTCCCGCTCACTACAAAATTCTTGGGAAGCTGAAGGCAACTACAGCATCACCATCAAAATGAACATTTGACAGTAATATTCCTTAAAGGTCATAAAAATATTTACAAACTTTTGAGCAGCTGAGCTTTTGTATAATCCTACAGCTATTTGGTATTTTGCCCACATTAAGAATCTCAAATTTGTGTTTAAAACCTGAAGTATTGCATTTCATGGCACCAAGGGGCCAATCCAGTTTCATTGTTAGAGCTGATCTTTATGGCAGATTCTGACACCCCTTAAAATATTCCAGACTCAGGAACACGTGCACCAATGACAACTGAAATATCTGACATTTTTCAAACCACACAGAGAGGAGACACCAGGTCAGCTGTGCTTCTGGCTGCAATGTGGAAATTCCATAGGAACCGGAGACCTCACAACAGGGGCTGAGCAAGAACAACCTTTGCTGAAGTTTTTCAACAAGTCCACCTCCAAACCATCACTTGTTTCTGAGCATGGGGAAAGCAGAGGAACAGAGAAGATGTCTGAAGTTCTGGGAAGCTTTAAAGATTCATGTTATGAAGATCCCAGTCAGCCCTAGAAATCCCAGCCAGTTCTGCTGAGCCAGGGACCAGCTCAGAGCCAAAGTCTTGCACACTGAGCTCAGATGTTCCCTTTCCCTGTGGAGCAGGACACGACAAGCAAGGCCCAACCCAGGATGAGATTACACCTTTAACTCTCTGCCTTGCACCCAGATAACTGAGTTTCAGGCTGTCCTGTACATTACTGATATGCACAGTCCTATACTTCTGTCCCTACAACAAAACATAAACACTCCTATAAACACTTCACTCCCCAAAACAAAACGGAGAAAAAATATCCTCAGATTAAACATAGGCAGCTGAGGATAGTGAGCTGAATAGCATCACTCTGACAGTTTTCTTAAGAATATCTAATCAATTAATTAATAATTAAACAGGTAAACACACATTTCCTGCACGTAGGTCTTACACTGACAGCACATCCTTCCTCTCTCCTTGATTCTCCAAGAGGCCCTGTCTTCCTCTGAAATTCAAGCTCTAATTCTTAATTCCTAATTTTCTTAAATGTAAATTGAAAGTATAAATATTATGTTCAAAAGCACCAAAACAATGGTGCTGAGGGACAAAGAGACTTGTTCACTCATTCACTCAAAAGCTGCGAGGAGAATGCGGGATGTGATTTGCATGGGAAGAATGGTACCAACATCAAAAGTTATTCCAAACAAAACGACTGATTCATTCCCAGGGAGAGGCAACGATCTTGTATATTCAAGCACATCAGGCAGAGTGAATTATAATACATAAACACTATTGTATTTTAAGATAAAAGCACGGAGTTCCCAAAACATAGGAGAAAATTAGCATTTGAGTTCTGAAGACCCGAGTAAGCTGAATACATTTCCAGAAAGGAAAACCACCTGGTTCACTCAATTATAAAAAGCTCCCTCTCATTTAGCTACACGGAAGTGACAGCTGGATCCTCCCTACACCTCTAGCTTCATTTTTAGGTATTGCTGCTTGTTCCAAAGCTTGCAGGACAAGAAGAAGATGGAGGAATTCTGTGTATTTGTTACCAGTGCAGATAAGATTTACTTCTGACATCCCAGAATAATGACATCTACGCTGGCAAATAAGATATTCTTGTTTTAGAACTGAGCAACTTTTAAAATATCCTTTTAAGCTTTGCAGCCACAGAAGACTCTTAATAATTGATTATAATTGATTTTAACCTTGTCCTAACCTGGGCAAAATGGCAAAGCCAATCATCTTTGTCCAGATGGGATACGAGAAAAGAGCCTCCAACACAGAGCTTTAAAAGCTCCAGACATGAGCAGAAGATAAAATATTTAGTCTGCAGAAGCCTTGACCTCCCAATTCCAGCCAGTTTTGAACTTGAATTGATTTCCGACAAGGCATCTGGGAGATGATTACAACAAAATGCACTAAAGCTGGGCAGCCTTTATTTTAACATCCCAGCAGCTTAACCTGTTAATAACAGCAATTGTTTTAGATACAATACCAATTTCAGTAACAGACACTGGGAGCGGGCCGTGGGATACAGCGGTGTTAGAGCACAGCCACTCGCATTCCTCTCGTTTGTGTTTCCACCACAAAGCCCGCGTTTCTGGGCTTTAAAACTCAGCTGAGGGAACACCAGCCAGGGCTGAGAGGCTGGAGATGGCTGAAATGCTGGCTGAGTCCAAGGGGGCTTTCCCTGAGTAGGGATAAGCACAGTCAGAACTTGGCCATCAAAGAATTCATTATCAAGTAAGAGATGAAAATACCAGAGCTACGTATTTCTCAGAGATTTCACCCAAAGCATGAAAAAGCCTTTGCAAGTAGAATCAGAGAATGCTTTGGGTGGGAGGGACCTCAAAGCCCATCTTGTCACATCCCTTGCCATAGGACAGGCCCACTGTTAGGTTGCTCCAAGGCCTGTCCACTCTGGCCTTGGACTCTTCCAGGGATCCAGGGGCAGCCCCAGCTGCTCTGGGCACCCTGTGCCAGGGCCTGCCCACCCTCACAGGGAAGAATTTCTTCCCAATATCCATCTAAGCCTACTCTCAGTTTGAAACCATTCCCCCTTGGCCTGTAACCATGTGCCCAACAAGGATATTCCCAGAGGCATTCCCACTTCTGAGCAGCCCCAAAGTTAGTCTAAGACTTTGAAGAAAAAGCCATGTTTGTGGGTTAGTTATAGATAGAGATTCCCTGACCTTATTTATTCAAGCAAGTCAATGGAATTAGTTTAATGAATGCATTAAATAGGATGGGGCCTTAAGTTGCCAACACAAAAATCACACTTGTATCTAATTAAAAAGATCCAGCATTATATAATTTCTCTCATGTTTTCACTAATTTCCCTTGCATCACCAGTATTTCCTATTGTAAGTATTTTTTTCTAATATACTTACCTATTCCAAACTTACAGCAAATTCTGAAGCAAAGAATATAATTTACAGACTTCATTTTCAGATACCATAAAGTATGTGAACTGCCCATGGAACAGAAAGTAGAAATACTTATACACTTAAAAAAATGAAATTATGAGAACCACAAATTAAATTGGCAGAAAGAGCAGGTAGATATTATGGCTTGGACCTACTCTTGTTTCTTCCCACCCCATTTGCCTGGGATCAGCAGTCAGGACCATCAGCTCATGTAGTTTTCTTTAGTATTTTAATATTTAGATTTTATATTAATAGGAAAAAATAGGAGGGAAAAAAACTACTGGTTTTTTACTGATCCTGCTGTTTGAAGAATTTGTAAGGTAAATGTCAGAAACATCAGCGATGGGCATATCCCGTGGGAGTCTGGAAACAAGACTAAACTCTACTAAATTCACAACCACAATTAATAAAGTGGTGGCTCAAAATGTTTGATTTGGTTTGGCTTTTTTTTTCAATACTCATCACTATTGAAATATTCCTTATTTTAATATGCAGATGTTTCTTTAAGCATGGACATTTTAAGCTCAGCTCTAGTATTCCATGCAGTGCCTGCATTCCTGAGCATGTTTTTTGACTTCACCCCTTTCCCAGTAGGGCTGGAGGATAAACAAGTGTGTAAATGCAAAACAATCCAGCATTTATGACTCAAACAATATTGAGATTTTCACAAGTAACCCTGAGACAATTACAGCTGTTGGTACCATATTTTCACCATGGAAACTTTTGTTTTAGTTAACAATTGAAATTACAATCAGATGTGCTCATCCCTTGTTGAAGTAATGAACAATGGTACATCTGAGAGAGGGACTCAAAGTGCATCATTTATCTTATCCCATTTTCAATTAGGCCGAGCGCGGTGTAAGATGGTTCCAAACTACACCACAGTAACAGGGCAAGGAAATTTATTACCACTCCAGTGCTAATCTTAGCAGATGGTAAAAAAATATTTTTAGCATGAAATATGCTAAAGCAATAAATCTAAACAAGGTAGATGTTATCAACTAATATCTCCCCAGTGTGAGGTAAAACTCCTGCATGACAACTCAGCATTCCTACAAACTCGGGGTGAATGCTGGAAGATATAAGTCTCTCTATAGGATGAAAAATAACAGAAATTAGTTGAAAAAGCATTCCACGTGCAGTTTAATACAGCATACCTAGTGGAGGAAAGAGAGGGGCAGGATTTTGCTTAGCAAGATTTTTTTCCCCTAGACAACTCATTTTTTTCTTACAGGAAATTTTTTGTTGACTCTGGGAAAGATATAAATCTGGTAATTCTCTCCTGCTTTGGAAAAAAAAAACCAAAACTCACTAGCTAGTCTTTAGACAGAATACAAAAAGACAAATATTAAAATAATCTTAAGAAAGAAATAGGCATAACTTGAGGCAAAGGGACACAAAGAGAACCCTTCTTTTGCCAATCTAAATCTATAAGCATAACAAAAAATACAGTAACAAGCAAGAGCAGAACAGAAAATGGTTGCCATTGTTCTCAACACACATAATAAAACATGTGAAATTCAGAACTTAGAGTCCTGTACCTGTGCAGTAATGAAGATACTGAAAATACAAGGTGTAAAAAATTGCTCAGGAAACTTTGGAGACTTTTTATTTCTTGTATTATAATCAAAAGAGTTCATTAAATTATAACAAAATTAAAATTAGTAAGAATTTGCCACAGGCAATGATGCCTTTACCATTTTAAAACTCCTCCTGCTGTGGATGTATGTGATGGGTCATGAAAATAAATGACAAGTTCCAAATTATAAATAAATAGAAAATTTGGTTCTTTTTGAGGACAAGAAATCAGGATTTTGGCCAAAGCGTTTGCCTGAAACGGCAAATAGTGGCATCAACCTTCTGTTTCAAAAGTGGAAAACAAAAATAAAGACTCAAGACCAATTAAATATCTTGCTCAATATATCTGAATGTGCATTTCAATTTTTAAAAAAGTGGTAACTTCCTGAGCAAATGAGATAAGGAGTTCATGTCAAGAGGTGGACTTGTGAGTTTCAGGTAGGGAATGGGCACCACTAGAGAAATAAAGGAAGTGTATATAGCTCAAAAAATAAAAAAAAAAGTTGTTCCCCTTAGGAATTCTGCAAATTCTTTTTTTTCTT